>VRLP01000426.1:0-227889 GCA_009660295.1 Lophius piscatorius | reverse complement strand
CCAGTCTTCCTCCATAACCAGCATTACCTTCTCTGGTCACGACATTCCCCTCTCTTCATCAGTCACCAACCTCGGCGTAAGATTCGACCCTCAACTCACTTTTGAATCCCACATCAAACACATCTGCAGGATCTCCTTTCATCATCTCAGAAATATTTCCAAACTCCGTTCTTCACTCACCTTGAGTGATGCAGAAAAGCTGGTCCACGCGTTCGTCTCCTCCAGACTGGATTACTGTAACACACTTCTCATCGGGATCCCTTATAAAAGTCTTCAAAGACTACAGTATGTTCAAAACAGTGCTGCAAGGATCCTGATGAGAGTTCGACAGTAGAACACTTTTCAGTGTTATTACACAGACTTTTAAACGAGGCTTCTTGTTTCCCATGGATCGACCCAACCAGGTGTGAATTAATCCATTTAATACCGCACTCCGAGTTAGAACTCCGGTACGTCGTGTATTTGTTTATACATGTCGTCGGGGCAAACAGTGTGTCACGTCGAGTGCTCTATCTTCACGTCGCCTTCAATGATGATGTCATGGTGTGTTTTTGACTCAGTGACTGGGAGCACTACGTGGAATATGTTGTGCTCCAAGGCTGACTCATCCTCATGTATAAGGGAAGCCTGCATTCATGCTTTTGTATCACCTCTCAGATGTTTACCTCCGTCTTTTCCATACACTTGGCCTCGTGTCAAGGAGGCAGGACCGTCTGAAATGGAGATGCGTCACAGACTTCACGCTAGAGGAGTCAGGTAAATCCAAAAGTCAGTCACAATTCAGTCTAGAAGTTGATTTCTTCAAGCATTTTTTTGCAGAAACTTTCAAAAGATTTTGTCTGGGTTGGATTTCCCCTCTTAAGATTTACACTCTTAAACACACTTTTTAATAAATTCTCAGTATGGATGCAATTTTTGAATAATTTTTTTTTATTTATGATGATTGGATGTCCTTAAGACCAGTCTATTATAAAATCGTCATCACCGCCGCCAATGATCATTAGAGTTGAACGTATTAACTCAATGGATCATCTGTTATTAAGTCCGGAAATGTGAGTTCTTAGAGTTCTGTCGCGTCTTCAACGTTGCAGCACAGAGGAGAGATGGTGACCCGAATGAGTTCTGCCCTGGGTGATACTGCTTCCAGTGTGGGCAGAGTGACCCCAAGTACTTTAAATTGCAAATTAAAGCAAAGTGTTGCTTAAACACTTTTAAGTGGAGTTTATACTAGTAACGAGAAGTCGCTTTGTGCCAGCCGGGACCACTTGCGTGTGATCTCAGTTTTGCGTTGACTCTATATGTAGAGTCAACGCCTGTTAAACACCCCTTTCTTTCCAAAAGGGGTGTTTAACATGCAACATTTTCTTTCCTATTAGGGTATTCGGAATTAGGCTGTCCATGTAAAACCACCTATTGTTGTTTTAGTACATCTTCTCAAGGAAAGTTCATCCAACACAGTAGTGAAAACCTTCTGTTTAAAAGTCAGATAAGGTATACTTAGTTGTGAAAAACTCTTTCAATTGTTCACTTACAAGAGAGTCCAGGGCCGTTTTCACAAAGCCTTCGTACAGAAACTCCTAAATTTCAGATGTAGAAGATATTCAAATGTGAAGTGGGTGAGTCACTCTTAACTTTAGGACTCCTAACTTTTTAGGAAAAGAGTATTTCACAACGAGAAAAACTCCTGAGTCACTCAAAGTAAATCACGCAAAAGAAGCTTCAATGTCAGCTGCCGGCAATTCAACTGAAAATCATGTCAACGTTTCAGAAACGTTTCATGACACAGAGCTTTTTAAAACGTATCGGCTTAATGGTGATGATATATTGATCATAGCAAAGTTGTTTAGGGATGTAATACCTGCTAAATTCACAGTAGCACTATTTAAAAAAACATGTATTTATTTAGTTCTAATTCATTTTATACTCATATTACTATATTCTCTGTTTATATCTTCTGTGGAACGGCTGTAATATATGGATTTCACTCGTGGGGGATTATAACTATGCGTCTTTTCTTAATTCTGATTGAAAATTTTGAATCAAATGTTTACATTACTAAATAATTAAAAGTAAGAAGTGTTAAAGTAAAGGTTCCTACCCTCACATATAATCCCGAAAACCCAGGTCCTATTTGATAAGTAGATATTTCTTTGGGCATATTTATAAAGCATGAGAGGACTTAGAGTTTTCTAAAAACATGCTTTACCAAAAGGTTATTGTTAATTAAAAGTGAATTTCCCATGAAATACACTGGAGATCCATTTTGTGTGTATCATATTTTACTCTAATGGTTCATGTTTTACTCACTAGAGGGAGCTTTTGTTTTTGGGACATAATGCCACATTTAAGTTGAGGAGTTCAATCGAGGGGATTGTTTTTTTTTAGTGGGGGGGTGTATCCTTGCTGTGTGGGATGACAGCGTATGCCTTGTTGTGGCAATTATTAATCTTAATTAGGAGATTATGTCAACAGAAAGTCAGAAAGATATTAAAGAAATAATAAAATCTCGAAAACAGCCAAGGCACCATGCAAAAATAATTTGCTCTGCCTGATCTACAACATGGATATTCAGTTTACTATCACTCTCTTAACCGATGTTTAGGTTAATAACAATGAGTGAATCCATGAATAGCGTCACAAATGATTGGACGACAGAAACGGCCACCGTCTTAGAGGTAACTGCCAGAAATCAATGTTCTGTTCATACAAAAACTGGTTCAACCCCTGCTGATGTGCAAGAAACAGTACAAAGCAGGGGATTGGGGACTTCTCGGGGATATACCCTTACGGTTGGGAACGACAGCATAAGGATAGTTTTGTATAAAGTGTCACTTTTTTAACATAAATCATAGATAAAATAACTCATTATTGAGGTAAAAGCCAATTTGTACCTTATGTCTGGTTTGATTTTTGTGTCTGAAAAAAAAAGGTGACAGAACTACAGAAATATTCCGTGTCGGTAGGATTGCATGTGGGCTCACATTCACCCAGGAGTCTCTTCCAGACTCCCGGGTGCTGCGGCGCTGCAGTGAGTGGCGATGGGCTTCTGTGCCAAGAGAGGAGGGGGGACAGACATGCCGTCACTGAAGGCTGTCGGCCGCACTTACCGCTCACTGGTGATTCAAACTTTCTTGTGATTCACGTCTGTGCAGGAGATAAACGATGGCCTCTCATATCCTCCTCTTCCTATTATTCCACTCCTCCTCCTCTCCATTCATCTCTTTGTCTGTATTCCCCTTTCCTTCCTGCCTGCTAATTGTTGTTGCAGCACAGCGTTTATCTCTCCGGCGAGCCTGCAGTCGTCCTCCCTGGGCCAACTCCTTTCAGCGGTGTCTGGAGGCCCTTGTTGGAAGACTTCCAGGATGTTCAAAAAACTCTCACACACCCAATTCCACCTGCGGGGCCCGTGTAACCCGACAGGGGATTTCACCGCGTTGATGACGGGGCACTGTCTTCCTTCCTGCACCCACATAAATCTGTCGGTGGGCTCTAATATTAAAGCTGTTTTCCATAACTTGCTGCTCGGCAGGGGAGGGAAAGCTGCTGTTGACTTAGATGAGCTGGTTGCAGCGAGAGGAAAACATGGTGGTTTAAAAAAAGCTGACCTATTAATAGCTGCTACTATAGTCATGATCTGTCTTCCTGTCGTTGCAGAGCCGTGGCTTTGAATTAAAGGTGTAGAAAAGAAGAAATTCAATGCAGAGTTCTCTTGCACAAACAGTGTCGGTGTCCCCGTCAGCTCATGCTTTTATTTATCTGTGTGTGAAAAAGCACCTTGACTTCTTCTTCTCTCAAAAAAAAAAAATGACAAGAATGGACTTGTAGGGACATTTTTCAACTGAGCGAAGGACCTCTGTCATCTCAGAATGGAAGAGACTACCGACCTTAGGCTATAATCACACACTCACACACACACACACACAGACATATACACACACATAGAGCAGAAGAGGTGCGCGCACACATACAGACACACATCATGTTGTTAAGTGAGATAGTGCGGTGTTAATACCTGAAGAACGGAGGCAATTACAACAATTAGGTTCCGAAAGACGAGCAGAAACGTCTTATTTTCACATTTAATTCTGAAGTGCAGAAAAATAACGCACAAATTCTTTACAACTGTAAACACAGCAGCCATGACTTCTTCTTCTTTCTTTTTTTTTATGAGAATAAATACATAAACAAATGTTGAACTTTGAGTCCCAGTCTACATTCCCCTTGAGATGCATAGAATATGAACAAGTCGCATTAAAACAGAGCACGTCTGTAAACGGCTCCACCTCTTAAAAACACCTGCAGGAGCAAAACATGATTTTGCTTCTGCAGAGAGTCAAAAGATGACATTGAATTATCTACAGTCTCCTGAGTGAGATGTGAGATTGTGATGCAATTCAGTTTATGTACAATATTCTGCGGTCTCTATTGCTGTTGCACTTTTCTTACACATCTGTTGAACACGTTACAATAAGAAGGTCCGGCTGTAATACTGAGCTGATTGCAACCGGTAAACACTAAAGCGGTTCTCTCCCTGAGGTGGTGCACGAGTCCTTCAGGGCTTCCAGCGGTAGAACTGCCGCGCTACAGAACGTCAGAGCACAGAGGGAGGTTGTGCTCCGACTCCTGCAGGTAGCTCACCTGCCATGGAAGCCCTAGAGCGGGAGAGGGCTCCATGTAGGAGTCCATGTACCTCTGGTTGCAAGAGGGCCACATCCCCTGGTACCCCATCCCTTCACCCACCTGAGGGTATCGCAGGGGACTGGGCGGGTTATCGTGCGGGCTGCTGCAGTGTCCATGTGAAGCGTAAATCTGTCCCTCGGCGGGATAACAAGGGTAGTGTGGTGACGGCGGGCACGATGTTGCGGCGTTGTCCACGTAGACGTGCGGCTCCGTCTGAAGCCTGTGCATGTGCGGTGGCGGTTGCGGCTTGATCTGGTGCGAGATGGATCCGCGCCAGGGATTGTAACCCTGGTGTTCAAGACGCGGAACCGGTACCCTGCTCTGCTCAAGGCGCGACGTTCCCATGGCAGGCGGCCCCACGGACGACCTGTTGCATTCGCGGTGGGCGCAGGGTTTGCTGGGAGGGTTGGAACTCAGGAACACAGAGAGCGCAGAGATGCGGTTGATGGCCCTCTGCAGCGTGGCAATCTTGGAGAGCCGTTTGCCGCTGAGGTCGTGGTTCAGAGCCACGCGCAGGGCGTTGAAGGCCTGGTTGTAGTCCATGATGCGTTTTCGCTCGCGGACGTTTGCAGCCATTCTTCGGGCTTTGGAGCGGACGGGCCGGTTACGCTTTTTTGTCAGGCCGTCTTCCGGGTCGCCCGGACTGCTGGATGAGCTCTCGCTGTCGTTGAAGGATTCCTTTGGGCTTCCCTCGTCCTCCTGTTGGTCCAGAAGACCCAGCTCTAGCTCCTCCTCAGAGAACTCTGATCCTGCGACGCTGCTGCAGCTCATTGTGTCGATAACAACACCGACCTGTCCAAAAACTTCACCCTTGTAGTTTGTGTAGATCTGGAAGTCGCTGCTGCTGCTGGACTCGCTCCTCGACTTGTTTCGTCGGGCTGTCGGTATTTGCTGCTGAGCCGACAGCCCAGGTATCCTCCTCCTCCTCTGACTCCACTGCTGCCTTGTGATCACTCGTACCTGAGCAAGACAGGTTGGCCTGCTTTTAAAGCCCTCGTAGTCACATGGTACAGTCACCTGTGAGAAATGGTGCACTCTCTCTCCCTCTCCAGGTTTATGGGCACCCTCAAGGCAAATGGCACTGTCACCTCCTCCTCCTCTTCCTCCTCCTCCTCCGACTCTCCCTAACATCCCTCACAGGATCTCACAGAGAAGTTTCAACACTTCATGTCAGAGTGGCAAAACATACTAATTATTTGGATATAGCAATTAACCTCATGCTTCCTTTAACACCTTTACCAAAGATCTGATTAAATTGTTTATCATTCCTGAATCATGAGGCTGGAGGAGAGACTTTTTTTTCTAGGCCCAAAATTCCAGTGTATATGTAGACCAACCGTATACCAGCGGTGGTATTCAGATCCTGTACTTGAGTACAAGTATGAATACCCAAGCTGAAAATACTCCACTACTGGGAAAGTATGAAAATAAAAGAATGAAAGTATCATCAGCAAAATATACTTGATTTATTTAAGTAAAAAAGTGCAGTAGAACGGTCCCTCTCTGTATTTTATTATTATCATAAATCAGATGCTATATATACGATACAGAATACTTTATTGAGCTTATTTTGACTAAATTGGTTTTGCTCCAGATTCCCCTTTAAAAAAAACTATTAAAGTGGACGAAGAAGAAGAAAAAGAAGAAATTAAAAAGACCCATATAAAACAGAATATGTAACAATATAGGGAGGTCTATGTTACTACTTTAAATGTTAAAGGTTGACCTAATGTAACTATTATATCTGCTGTTAACTAGGACTGAGCTGTCGTCCGCCTAAAGTTAGAGTATGACCCCAAAAAAGGCTCAGATCCTCTCCATTGTGGAAGCAATCCTCCTGACTGAACTCCTCAGATTAAATGTGACGTTAGATCAGAAAAAACAGTGTTTTTCTTTTCTTTTAAAAGCACCTAAAAATGAGTGAAACACGAACTATCACATTAAAGTATATACAAGATAGATCTCATCGAGTCGATTCATATGCAACACTTTTGGACTAAATCGGACCAATAGTTATGTCCAAAAAACAGTGTATTTTGTAAAAACAAAGAGCTAGCCCTCATTGATGTATGTGATATATGTGATATATGAAATACTAGATTGGAATAAGATGTATACGGAAATATGGAACAAGATGTTGTCGGAAATATGCAACTGCCCTTTCCCAGAATAAATCCAGTTCTTCCTCACACAAAGGTCTATGAATGTATACAATTGCAAATGATCCCTGATATAGATTTTGACTTTTCTTGACTTTTCGGGGCTATAATTGGTTGAATCAGCAAGATTGTCAGCTATAAAGTCAACTTTAGTTGAGAAGTTTAATCTAGAAGTATTAGTGTAGTTTAAACAAGTACAAGTTCAACAAGTAGTTGAGTAGTTTTATTGGAATACAGTCCAACCCTGCATAAATGCAACTCTAGTAGTAGCTGGAGTGGTCAGATAAATGCAAGAGGAGTATAAAGTGCTTTAAAATTTCCCTCTGATGGAGTAAGCAGTATAAGAATGAAATGATTAAGTAAAGTATAAATATGAGGTATTAGTACTTTACTTTATTATTTGATTAAGTAAAGGGCTTAAGTAACTGTATTTAGTTACTGATGCCATCCCTTTAAGACTGAACTGAACTGTCTGCACCAGCAGGGACGAGAGCCTAATCTAGACGGTCCATCTTCGTCCATCTCAAAGCTTTTTTTGACAAATTTCTGCTGTGTGGGACACGTTTCCTCTTTTCTCAGGTGCAGGAAGAGAGGAACCCTCTTATCTACCATGGGCTACATTTGTCCTAACAATTAGCCGTTTCTGCAGTGGCGATTCTCTCTCCCTCTCTCTGTCTCTCTGCAGAGCTTTAAGGGCCATGTAATTTAGAGGCGCTTCCCTGGAACCCGTCCCTCATAAATCAGGCCCAGGCAGCACCTGAGGACAGGAGCAGAGCGAGGCCCAGACTTCAAAGGGAGGAGAAAAACAAGGGCAAATATTTTACAATTAGAACCTGCAATTTCTACTTGTTAGGCTATCGATCTTTCATAACGCTGTACCGGTGACCATCCGTTCAGATCTCGATGATTCGGTCCCGTGGAGCTCCCTGTCAGGTAAGCGGTGTAAGTTTATTCACGCCGCTGATTCCTCGTGACACAGGAGAGGACGGACCTGCATCCACATGTCAGATCTCTGAGACAGATCTGGTGCTGGACAGTGAAAGGTAAGATGTGCTGACCTTTAGCCAGGCTTCTAGCCAAGTGCAATGGGTCAAGTAACTGAAGGGCAGGCCCTGAGACACTGAGCTGGGGGTCGGGTGGGGGGGTGGGGGGGGTGGGGTTGTGGAGAAGCATTGCTTCCTTCCTGCTCTCTTGTTTTTATTGTATGTGAGACGCCAACCTTTACTGCAATTACAGCCCCGAGTTTCAGCTCCAAACGTGGAGCGTTGGTCTGAGGAGGGAACGTTTAGTCCAGGCTTTTTACTGCTCCTTCATCACTCATCGTTATTATTTTTACTGTCATCTGATAATAACAAAAAACTTTATTACATGGAATTATTTCAAACTTCTACAACTTCCTTTTTACGTTGCTTCCATGGAAATGTGAATTTAAAATACATTCTAGCGCCGCGTAATTTAGCTTGTTGTGTTGATATTTCGAATTTTAGATTTATCCTTTAAAGTCCTCAACAAGAAAAAGGTAATATGGAAAAATCATTTTGTTTGCACAATTTTTTTACTAAATTAAATTCATTAATTTTATATCTCGGACAACCTGAATGCACCATAAAATGACAAAATGTTCTGTTGAGCTTGTTTCAAACAGTTGAAAAAAATACAGACTTATAAAATCATTTCATGATGGTATATTGGATTTCATGGAAAATAGTCCACAATAATAAGATTAGCTCAACATTTTGGTCAGCCATGATTTTAG
Source organism: Lophius piscatorius (assembly GCA_009660295.1). NCBI lineage: Eukaryota > Metazoa > Chordata > Actinopteri > Lophiiformes > Lophiidae > Lophius > Lophius piscatorius. The sequence continues at coordinate 219,294 of VRLP01000426.1, read as the reverse complement.
AAAACTTTGAACCATATTAAACTTTTGATTTTGTTAAATAAAGTTACATAATTCTGTTGAGTAAGTCCTCACATACTTTAATATGGCATAAACAATCCTACTTATCGAATAGGACTTTCTTAGTAGTCACGGTTAATGCCTCCTCCTCGGCGGCCCCTTTGATGTGTGGTGTCCCCCAGGGCTATATCCTTGGCCCCTTACCATTTGTCATATACATGCTGCCACTGGTCATATTATAAACAGGCTCAGTCACATTTTTCAATAAGAAATAGAAACTCAAAATGAGCTCAACCAAAAGGCCGAGCAGGACAGAAAATGCTTTTAATTCCATTTTGGAAGTTTTCCTTGTAATCCTAATCTATTTAGAAAAATACCTGGTAGTCATTTTTTTCGGCACACGTCTCATAAGGTATACAATCTAGCTTCTTCTCCTTCTTCTTCTTCTTTTTCTTCTTCTTCTTCAAACTTTACAAATATGACTCATGAGAAGTGGTTGTGCCTTTTGAGATTTTGAAGATTTTAAAAATCTAGTTAGCATATCTTGCTAACGACATGCATGCTAACTTCAGTAGAGTTGACACTTGTTTTAATTATAATAATAATAATAATAATAATAATACATTTAATTTATAATGCACTTTACATTTGGATCAAATCTCAAAGTGCTAGATTATTATATTACATAGTTCATATTTTGGATTCCGTCCTGATTTTATTTTGAGTACTTTCCATGGAATCATGGTTTTTAAGGCGAGTCTGAAAGTCGGCCATTTTATCTGTAACATCTTTACAGCTGTCACAAAATATATTACCATACCATGTTTTAATCACAATAAGTGGTTTTAATATCAAGCTTTTTCTTCAAATATTATGTTTTTAAATTCAAAGGATACAAACACTTATCAATCATCATCATCATCAAGTTTGTTGAGGATCTAAATCAGAAACGTAGAGAATAACTAACTAAATTAAATTAGATTAAATTAATAAAAATAAAAGTCATAAATGTCAGCAGTAAGTAAGAACAGATTTACTACATACTTTAACATTATAACCACTAACAGGTGAAATCAGAATGACATTGATTATCTGGTTACCATAGCACCTGTCAGTGGGGAGATATGTGACGGGACATTTTGTCATGAAGATGATGAAGCAGAAAGACTCGGATATAATGAAGTTCTTCGAACCCCAGCTCCTGCAGTCACAATGTTGCATTGTCTTTGATTAAGTGACACTGAACAGCAGTTTCTGGGTGGCCAACAGGCCAACTGGGTGGCCAACAGGCCAACTGGGTGGCCAACAGGCCTACAGGCCACCCATTGCTCCTAGTGGAAGCTGGGAACTTTCGCAATGTTGTTCTTTGTAGGTTGATAACATAGTACAAAAGAAAAAAAAATATATATATATAGCAATGACAAGGCCCCCATTGCGATAGACACAGTACTAATCAACTGGTTTTAATGTTATGGCTAATCAGTGTACCATACACATGTTCTTTCTGTTCCCTTTGGAAAGACATTTTTTCTCCCACCAAAGGAATTCAGGCTATATCGTATAGTAATGCGATATTTTTAGTATGCATCAATGATAACTACTGATTCGAGCCTCCAGAGGTTTTCTTTGAGTATTCTTAATGAACAATTCTTTACGAAGCAGAGAATGATAACTTGTTTCTCTTTCAAACTTGAGACCTTTGATCCTAAAGACATTCATGTATAAACCGTGTTATAACTAAAAGTCTGGGATGTTATGAAGTCGTCATCGCCGCTGCTGCTGCATCCGTCGCACCCGGTCATTGCTCATTTTAACGCGATAAATTCAAAAACGACTGGGTTTCACGGACCATTTTCAAATATTAACTCCACATAGACCTTGACACGAGGAAGAATTGGATTGATTTTTCTTTTTTTTCTTTACAACCGACCAAGGTCGGCTCCATATTTCCGACACTAGGGGGAGCATTATCTCCAAACATTTTCAGGGCATCAGTTCTCAATGGTCGGTCCGACTGAGTCCAAATTTGGGTGCACGTGAATGACTCTTGAATATCTTGAATATATCATATTTTACTCTAATAGTTCATATTTACTCACTAAGGGGCGCACAATTTAGTTTGGGCAGTTTAATGAGGCAATTGTTTGTACAACACAGGGGATTTGGGGCTTTTCGGGGTTATAACCTTGCTGTCAGGGACAACGGGCCTGGTTTTACACCACCTTCATGTTGTCTTAAATCTCCACAGTCAAACACAATAAGACACAGTCAGATGGAACTGTTCATCAAGAAAAAAGGGGAAATCAGGAAACAGGAAAACTATTTGACCCTATTTGATCCTCACATGCTTTAATATGTAAAAAATAATAATAAATCCCACTATGAAATAGGATTTTCTCAGTAGTCATGGTTACTGCCTCCTCCTCGGTGGTCCTTTTGACCTGTGGTGTCCCCCAGAGCACCGTCATTAGTCCCTTACTCTTTCCAGAGATATACATTGCCATTGAGTCAAATTCTAAACAGTTTTAGTCAAGTGGGACATATTTTTTCTGTAACAAATAAAGACTTAATATTGAGATAAAAGTTGAGGAAGACATTGAAGGATGAATAAACTCAGAAGACTGCACCGGACAAAATCAGAAAACCATCTTTTTTTGTTGTTGTTGCGGTTGTTCTTTTCTGCGTGCGGCTATAAGGTTGAAATCGGAACAACCAAGAGTAATGTAGAGCTGTGAGGTCACCGTTTTGACGAGAGTTGCATTTTGCCTGTTTACATGGAAAAAGAAACGTGGGCGTTTTCAAAAGAAAGTGAACCATAAGCTGCAGCAAACGCAAACGCAGCAGAGGCGTACTATTTCAGTAAACAGGCCTTTTATTCCTGTTAAAGATCTCACAAACAAACAAACTGGATCATGTGACGCTCCGTGTTGTTTTTCATTCAGACGATGATGGTCAGTTCCTCAGGTTGTAAAGTCACCACTTAACCCACTGTACTTAGCGCACCTTTTAACCACCCCGCCGATCTTCTACATACCTTTATAGCTAAAACTTTTTTCAAATGTTCAGACCCCGTCACTCAGCTGCGAGCGCGTAGGCTTCAGCCCCGCCTGTGATTTACGGCTTCACAAACATGTCAGATTTACTGCCGCGGCGTTAAGAGCACGAAGACTGCGCGCTCGGACTCTCCCCGTCCGTTCAATTTTTTGACAGCCCAGAGGACACCAGTAATTATCAGCCGCCGCGAATAAATCACAAGATGTTATCATGCAGCTCGCCCTGCCCTTGATGGAATAACCATTTTCAGGCAAAGGGAATCTGTCCAGCACCGCTGAACCGTAGATTTGTAAATCTCCTGCTCAAGCCCGCGTAATGACTGGTTGTTAGCCGTTTGTTATTAGAGGTCTGTGTGCCAAACGTTATAGATGTATATTTCCAAAGGGGTAGTTAGAGCTAATAAGTGAGTAAGCTCCGAGTTCGCTAACCTTGGCTTTGCAGTGGTATGTTAATGCATGTTTTTGGTGTCTGCCATGGAATTTTCTCACCTCAATAAAAAGCTTACAGTCCAAAAAAAAAAAAAACCCCAGGCGTAATCACTGCCCTTCCTCTGCTCGTCACTCTGCAATCTCTTTGGATCGTTAATTTGTGTACCAAATCGATGTTATCAAGCGTACAGCAGCCAATCTGTGGTAATGTCAGGGCATTTATTTGATTTGTCATACTATAATCTCTCTCATTGCAAAAGCACAGTGCCGCCTTCTTTTCCAAGGGAGGAATCTTCATTTCAGAAAGGTTTTACTCTAATAAATCTTACGAGCTGGGATAAATACAGTCGTTTTTTTTATACGTATGGATAAAGAGCAAAAGCTAGCGAGTCACGTATGACGAAAGACGCAGAATTTCTTTTGGACCCCACGTCAAAATCCAATAACTTTCTCCATCATTCCAGCGGGTTCCTCCCAACTAAGTTGTTATTCTGCAAGATGGCTAATAAAAAAAAGGTCCCGTGTTCGATGACGAGTCCACCAGACCCCGTCAACCATCTGTCATTTTGGATCTTTGCTGTCGGCACTGAACGCCACGATGACCAGTGGTGTCAGAGAGACAACCGTGAGGGTCTGTGTGTCATGCTTTCCTTCTGGGGAACAAGGCTTGGAGCCTTGACGAGTCACTGAAATCATTTGAACAACATCCATAAAACATCTTGTGCACTTTGATTTAAGGTCCAGCCAAAATTAAAACGCAAATCAAGTGAATAAGTATTTGACCCCTCCTGAGGTTTTCCTTTATTTTGTGTATCTTTTATTAATCTCCGCCGGATCTTGAAGAAATAGCAAGCTGAGTAACCACAAAATGTATTAAATGATAATCTTAACTAATGAACGAAAAAAAGGTGATCGAATTCCTTAAATCCCCAGCGTGAAAAAGTATTCACTCCTCGGAACTCAATATCTCGTTTTTTCCACCTTTAGCAGCAAGAACAGAACCCAAACTCTTCTGATGGCTGCCGATAATCAGCCTCGGACATCGCTGTGCCGGAAATTTGTCCCAATCGTCTTTGCAGAAAAGCTGTAGTGCCGCCACCTTGGTGGGATTGTGAGCATGAACTGATCTTTTTAGGTCCAACAACGGCATCTCAATGAAGTTCGGCTCCAGAATTTGACTAGATCACTCCAAAACTCTCATTTTATCTCTTCTGATCCGTTCAGAGGTGGACATGTTCTTCTGCTTGGAATGATTGTTTCGCTGCATGAGCTTCAACTCAGAAGATGCTACTGGTGTATGCATTGTACAAGCTTTCCCCCTGATTGAACTTCTCAATTTAAATGTGAAGTTATGTCTGAAAAAAGTTTTCAGACATGAAATATCAGAGTAAAACAAAATATAAACTAAAATGGAACTCCTTGTGTCGATTCATATGCAGGAGAGTTGATCTAAATCGGGGAAACGGTTGAGAAATTATCTTTCTTCTTCTTCTTTGTCTTTCAGCTGGTTCCTTTCAGTGTTGCCATAGCGGATCATCTGTTTCCATCTGTAGATACTGCCGCTTCCATGCTGGCCAACACAGCCGGTGGGGGACTTTGTTAAACAGGGCCCCGACCGATCCAGTTTGGATCGATTTTTTGGGCCCATAGGCCTTATAGATAGTAAAGCGGAAGATTGACAGGTAACAGGGAGAAAGAGATGTCATGCAGCAAAGGGCCAGGGGAATCGAACCCGCGGCAGCTGAGCTATAAAGAATCGATCTCTGCACGTGCTACCCTTGCTCTACCGACTGATCTAAAGAGTCTCCCTCGTTTAGGCTTCCACTTATTGATTAGGTATAGATTTTACGCCGGATGCCTTTCCTGATGAAACCCTCTCCATTTATCCAGGCTGAGGACCGACAGCCAGAAGGACACTGGATTGTAACCCCTTCGTGGCTGGGTTAGATATACTGCTCTAAAACTTAGAGCTAAGGTTCCCCCTAGTATCAGAAATATACAAGCGACCTTTCCCAAAACTGATTCAGTTCTTCCTCACACTAAGGCCAATGTGAGTTTAAAGTGTGAAAACGCTCAATGAAATAGTTTTTGAGTTATCGCGTTATCATGAAGGACTTGCGGTCACAGCGGATGCAGATGCAGATGCGGCGGCGGATGCGGCGGCGAATGCGGCGGCAGATGCGGCTAACACAGCAGCTGCATCAGTGATGACAATTCTATAATATCCCCATCTTTTCGGGTATATAGTTGTCTTTTAAAACTTATATTTTTAGTTTACTCAGGTATTTTTAGGCTCAACTTTGTTTGAAGTTCTGAGATAGTTGGATATTGGATTTATGGGGGGGGCAATACTTTTTCACAGCTCTGCAGGATGAGTAGCTGCTGTCATCTGCCAACACGTCCCGCAGAGAAATACTTGAGTGAAAGGACTCATGGGATTGTTGAGATAGTGTCTGCACCTCAGATCTTGTCCAACATGTTTAAAACAAAACAGCGAGCCCACTGACACAACAAAATGTGAATCACTCCATCTGAAATTACTGGCAATTACGTGTAGTTGGCTGTCAGTAAGCACGCCAGCTATAAAATCCCAAACAGAGCCCCAGGTATTTCTTCAGCACCGCGCCGAAAGTGTTATTCACATAATATCTGTCACGGTGTTGGCTATTAATCATAAAGGCGTGTTAGAGTTTACTCTGACACATTAGACATGTTTTCAGGGGTTTACCGCGCTGAAAAGATGCCAATGTTGTGATTTATGCAGGAAAGAATATAACAGATTTTTTTTTTTTTTTTTTAAATCGAGCAATCGAGCTTCTAGAGAGCAGCCGAACAGTTGGATATGTTGGTAGTAAATCCAGACTTTATGTTTGGTCATTCTAGCCGTGTGATTAACGACACGGTCAGGACTTAATGGGGCTGCTATGCGGAGAAAAACAGCTTCTCTCATCTTTTGGGTCGCTAAAAATCCAGCGCTCTCTAATTTAGCCATAAGCAGAACATTACTATCGCCTCCTCTCTCCCAGTGATTTACACCTTGTAACAAAACCATGCATATCTGTCAGTGCTGATGTCACGACATGTCTAACAGTTTCCTCCGCCGAGGAATGTCAGGGCACTTCCTGCTCCGGCCTCAATGCTAAAATCAAGATATATATTATCCTGTATTCGTTTTTTACAGGACAGTATGAAGCCAATGAAGTGGAGCCGGGAGACGCTGCTGCAGAAGAAGTGCATGCATGAAACTGTGCACAAACTGAATTACAAATACTCCATTACGGAACTTAAGTACAGTTTGCCAGTGCCTGTACTTTACTGAAGTATTTACATTGTTCACATTTTTCTTACAACTTTTAATATCTTAAGTTAATCTAAGTATCTGTATTTCTGCTCTTTGCTATTTAATAATAAACTCATGACTTTAGGCGATAATTTTTATTTTGAATCACTGCATGTTTTTTACTGACGTCTCAACAAGCTATGTCAGAAAACGAACAGAACCAGTCCAAACCAGCCTGGACACTATTTACCGTTTGCTTGAATAGTTCTTTTTAATTTCATGCATTTTACTTTTATATTAGTACTTTTTACTTAAAACTTTTATCGCTTGCATACCTTATCTTAAACTTTTTACAGCATCATTACTAATTTTACCATTAACCATTTTTTTTCCCTAATTCTTTTTTATTTTTATACTTTTTAACTTTCGTAATATTCCTTTATACTTTTTTTCATACTATTCTTATTTACTTTCATATTTTTTACTTTAGTAATATTCCTTTGTAATTTTTTTCTTACTACTCTTATTTACTTTTATACTTTTCTTACTTTCATAATATTCCTTGACACTTCTTCTCTCATATTACACATTTTTTTGTAAGATGAGAAAGTAAGAAAGTAAAAGGAGCAGAACTTATCCACTCATTTTTACTTTTATACCTTTTTACCATCATATTACTACTATTACTTTTATACTTTTTTTATTTTCATACACCTTCTTTTTACTTCTATAGTTTTTCATTTTCATAATACTCATTTTTTACCTTCATTCTTTTAAACTTGTTTACTTTTTAACTTTCATACTAGTCATTTTTTCAAACTATTCCGTTTTACTTTTCATACTATTTTATAACCTCATTAATAACTTATATCTTCTATACTTTTTTCTACTTTCATACTGCTACTACACAATTTCACTTTTATATTTTCATGCTGCTCCTTTTGACTGTTATACTTATTTTTAACTTTAATATCACCACTTTTGAATTTTATACTTTTTTTTACTTTCCTCATACCCATTTTTACCTTCATACTTTTTAACTTTTATACTTTTTAACTTTCATACTACTCATTTATGCTTTTTTCATAATTCTACTTTTTATAGTATTTTATTTTCGCATCATCACTTCATACTTTAACTTTTATGCTTTTTTACTTTCATAATTGTACTTTTCACATTTCTACTTTACTCCTTTGATATTACTTTTTCATTTCTTTCTTTTTACTTGCTTGCTTTTTTAATTTCATACGACTACTTTTTCTTTTAATACTATTTTTCTACGACTAATTTTTAGTCTGTTCTTTTTCACTTCTACTTGAGTAAAGAAGTGGAATCAATACTTTTACCTGCGTCATTTTTGACACGTTGCTGTGCTTCCGCTCGAGTAAAGAACGACCACCTCAGAGCGAGGGTCATGTGACCGGGTCTCTGCAGCCTTCTGCAGATGCATAACCCAAAGAAACAGAAAGACGCTAGCGGTGTATGTTCATGGTGCATTCCTTGGAGAGAGGAGTCAGTCATTAGGCCGGGTTATCATTACAGGGTCCATTTGGAGCGCTGGAACATGTGGTCAAGGTTAACAGTCTGTAGGCCAGTTCCCACACTGCCCCACGGCAGTTAAAGTGATAGCCTCTGACCGCTGGAGTGGCGACGGAGCATCACGGCGGTGCCGTGGTTAAATGGGTCTAATACGTTTACAACACGCTCTAAAACGGTTGTGAGAGAAATGTCTGCTCTCAGGGATGCAGGTTGATTGACAGCTTTTAGGAGTCAGTGGTTAATAAGTGATCGGCGGAGTGAGCGTTAACAGAGCCGAGTAACCTGAACAATCCTGCTCATCCACCGCGGATACACAAGTCAGCCATAACATTCTAACCACGGACAAATGAGGAGAATAACACTGATCATCTTGTTACCTTGACTCCTGTCAGTGGCCAGGTTCAAATTGTAATGGCTGGATGACTGGGTCAGAGGATCTCCATAAGTCCATGGAGATCCTAACCTTCTTAGGTTTTCCATGTCTGCAGTTCACCCGTTTTCCTGCAGCTGGTGATCTGGTGACAAGATCATAGGTGCCCAAGTCTCATTTGTGCAAGAGGTAAATGCTGATTCTGATTTTTAAAAAAGGTGCAAAGTGCATCACAAAGATGTTTGCTGGCAAAAGTGGAATCTAGTCAATGTCAGAACCAGAACTTGCTGGATAATATTCCTCCTACGGCCTGGGAACACCTTTGGATCAGCCATTGTGATCGGGAAAGTGTTGTTGCTTAGCCTGCTGCTACCACAACCCAACCCAGGAGAAGTGGAAGGAAATGAATGGATGGATGGAAAAGAGCAAATGCTGGCGGTGTCAGTAAGAGAGATAAGCTTATTTCTACATTATTTTATTATATATCATTATTTTCATTTATTTTCTTATTTTATTTTATTTTTCCATTTTAAATGTATCAGAAAAAAACATACTTTTAACATGTCAATCCTCCGTGGTTTGTAAATACTGGCATCTCAGCAGACATTGGATGGATGACAAAAGGATGGGTGGAATGACGGATGGATGGATGGTCAGATGGATGGATGGAGGGAGGGATGGATGGATGGATGGAGGGAGGGAGGGAGGGAGGGAGGGAGGGATGGATGGATGGATGGATGGAGTGGTTCACAGATGCATGGATGCAGGGATGGATGGATGGAGGGAGTTAGGGATGGAGGGGTGCATGGATGGATGATAGATGGATGGGTGGACGGATGGACAGATGGATGGGTGATGGTTAGATGGATGGATTGAGGGACAGAAGGATGGATGGATGACAGATGGATGGATGATAGATGGATGGATGGACAGATGGATGGAATGAGGGACAGATGGATGGATGATAGATGGATGGATGGACGGATGGACAGATGGATGGGTGATGGTTGGATGGATGGATTGAGGGACAGAAGGATGGATGGATGGATGACAGATGGATGGATGGATGATAGATGGATGGATTGAGGGACAGATGGATGGATGATAGATGGATGGATGGATTGAGGGACAGATGGATGGATTGAGGGACAGATGGATGGATTGAGGGACAGATGGATGGATTGAGGGACAGATGGATGCCTGGATGTATGACAGATGGATGGATGACAGATGGATGGATGATAGATGGATGGATGAACAGATGGATGGGTGATGGTTGGATGGATGGATTCAGGGACAGAAGGATGGATGGATGGATGACAGATAGATGATGACAGATGGATGGATGATAGATGGATGGGTGATGGTTGGATGGATGGATTGAGGGACAGAAGGATGGATGGATGGATGACAGATAGATGATGACAGATGGATGGATGAACAGATGGATGGGTGATGGTTGGATGGATGGATTGAGGGACAGAAGGATGGATGATAAATGGATGACAGATGGATGGATGATGGAGGAATCTTTTATATTTTATATTTAAGTTTTTACAAAACACTTCTTATAAAAAACTTTTTGGACTCCATACAAGCAGCTGAAACTACAATTCAAACATGTTGCAACAAATATTTGTAACTGTCCAACTGCGTCTTGAGGAATTAAAAAACAATAGAGTGACAGACCAAAGAAACAGAACAATGAACCGGCAGCAGAGGCTCAATCTGGCCTGTAGGGGGCGATAGTGGACTGCAGTTACTCTGAGAGAAGACAGAGTTTGTAGAGATTATTTAACTGCAGGAAGCAGGAAAAACACTGAAGTTTTGTTGTGACATAATATATTATGAGGCACATATTTATAAGTGTAACTGTCAAATACGTTTTCTTTCATTCTACATTAACTTTTTGATTTATTGCAATAAATAATTTTATTAAAAAAATGTTAAATGTGCTACAAAAACAATAAATTAATTAGAATGTATTATTATTATTGTTATTATTATATTGAAAAATGTCCATAAATGTAAAAAAAAAAAAATAGCCCTTCTTTCCTTTTTTGAAATTAATAAAAAAGTTCCTTTACTTTAAAAACTTCTTTAAATAAGGATGAGGATATGATGAGGATATAATAAATGAGGATATGAAATATAGTGATTAGACTGATGGTGGTTCGGTGACAGATTGGGATCATATGTCCCTGCACATCGGATACGTGGCTAAGATAGGAAAGTTGGGTTTCAGTCAGGAATAAATCATGAGATCAACTTTCAATGGAGAAAGAAAAAATAATTCATCCTTACAGCATTAAAACTAAATTGTTTAAAAAAGCAAAACTCAATGGGGTAGTGAGAGCCACGATGGATGGATGGATGTTCCAAACTTACAGACAAAGGTACCGCAGAGCTGTCCATCATGAAAAAACAATGTCTGCACGGATATACGAAGAGTTCTTGTCGGGTGTCCAACCAACGCTCATATGCCTTTTATGAATATCAGGCCCCGTTTACACGGTTTTTCTAAAAACAGAAACGTTTTTCTGACCACATTCATACGACAACATTGTGGGGATCTCTTCGAGTCGACCAAGGGTTGAGAAATTATGACCTGAAAATGTTTTGGCCATAAAACTCCCCCTAGCGATGAAAATATACGACCATCGTTTTGCAAAATCAATGCAGTACTTCCTCGCACATAGGTCTATAGAGGTATAAATCTTGAAAAGAATCCAAGAAGTAATTTCAGTTATCATGTTAACAGGAAGGATCTATGGTTTCGGGGGAAAGCGGTGATGATGATGATGATTCCATAGTCCCCAGCTTTTCGGGGGTTTAAATGAATCCTTATGCGCTGGGCTCCGCAAAAAACCCTGTAGTTTCCAGACTATTGGCATTCCAGGCCAGTAGTCGGCGGTATAATATTTCAAAATCAGCACCACAGAGTAGCATAGCATGCCTAGTGCTAACAAGGTGTTCTGCCATCTTCTGACATGTGACACATCCATTATGCTGAAAATATAACAGCCATTCAGGAAGTGTTGTTTTTAAAAGTTTCATTCCACACAACCATGTTTCCATGTAAATCAAAGGCCTAACTGCAAGATTTAATTGTATGCAAAAGACTTTCGTGGACCTCAGTCAGTCAGACCGGAAGCAGAGGGACACATCTTGCTTGGTTCTGTCCAGAAGTAAAATAATCTCCGTCTCTCTGCTCCGCACCTCAGCAGCTTTTAATCCAAAAAGTAAACCCTATCATGGTCAGTGGACAGACATGAGGTGACATGAGACATGAGGTGACATGAGACATGAGGTGACATGAGACATGAGGTGACATGACACATGAGGTGACATGAGACATGAGGTGAATGTTCGCAAACTGACACAAAAATGATTTACTTCATGGAATTCAACTTTTAAGCCCCCCTTGGGAAGTGGTTTTGAACATAAGAACACTTCCAGACAAATGAACAACAAAATATTAAAATAATTGTCAATCAGAAATGATTTAAAAATAACAAAACAACTTTAATTTAATACTAACCCTCTGTTATCGAATTATTTAAAAAAGACAGCAAGTATCCATACATTAAGTTGGAGCACAATTTTATTCATATCCATTTAAAATAAGCAAATACTAATAAATAATCAATAAATACATGTTAAGACTTTTTCATTGACATTTAATTCATTCAGGTTATTTTATCACAAAATATAAAATGTGCTAAATAAATAATAATTATAATCTTTTGTTACTATTATTATTATTATTATTATTATTATATTGAAAAATGTCCATAAATGTCAAAAAATTCTCTTCCTTTCTGTTTAAAATCAATAAAAAAGTTCCTAAAAAACGCTTTATTCACTTTAACATAAAAATCAAACTTAGAGAAAAACAAAAAAAAAATTTTTTTTAGGGTAAATATATTGGTCTGAATACTAGATTATTTTTTTCCACTTAAATTTAGTTGTTTTTTTAAATTTATTATTAACATTATTAGAAAATCCCCCTTGATCAGCTAAACCTGCAGGTTTTAGGGTTGAGGTTCACTTTAGGCTCAACTCATGAAACTTTAATTTACTCAGAACTAGTTCTACTTGATACAGATTTCATATATTTTTTGTACCGTATTAATAAGAAATGACGCTGCAGCACACATGCAGACTAAAAATTAAAAGTGACCTCTTTTTTTTCTTGCTAACATGAGATCGTGCTGTCGGTGCGTGGGTCGGGCTGGTGTCGGGTTCTACTCCGTGACTGCCTTCCTATACTGTGTTCGCGTTTGCAGCGGGAGAATCTACATCCAGGTCGTCCTAAAGAGGAGAGAGGTTCGAATCAGTCGGCTGCACCGTGAGTGCATGCCTCCTCTTTCCTTCTCATTCAGCTGTTTTAAGACGACACCTCCCCCCTCCTGCCCAAATCCTGCTCCGCTCCGAGTGCAGTCATTTCTAGTGCAGAGAAATGTCCCTGGTGACACTGAGGGATGACGCAGGCTCTCTCTCTTCCTTTCCCTGTTTCACAACCCACCACTCCACCACCTCCTCCTCCTCCTCCTCCTCCACCTCCACCACCAGCATCATCTTGGCTCTGGCGCTCCCCCTTTCTCCATTTCCTCTCCCTCTCTCCCCCCTCTTCCCCCACTCCTCCTTCTCATGCTGCCTCCCCCTTCTCTCCCCTCCCTCTCTCTCTCTCTCTCTGCTCCGGCACTGCAGTGCTGATTGTGATTACACACACACAGACACACACACACACACACGCACACACATACATACACACTCATGCAAGCACACGCACGCTCTGGCAGAGGAGCGTAGCTGCGAGGCGAGGACTGCAGCAGCATGCACCAACCGTGGCTGCGCTGCTCGGGGAGACGAGGAAGGGAAGCCGAGGTGGGAGGACGGTGTGCTATCTCGCAGCCACCCTGCGCGTGCATCTTTGCAGCCGTGCATTGCAAGAGCTGATAGCTTATGTTATCCGGCCTCCTCTGCACTGCCTCTGCATCCCATTCACCCTGCTCCTCCCACTCCAACTCTTCCTCCTCCTCCTTCCTACAGCATCATTAGGCAGGACTACAGACTGACCGGGACTGGCGACTGCTGGATGGTCAGGTTTGCCCCGGCTGAAAGATCCTTCTGAGGCTATGCTACATCTGCACCTTCTTTGAGGGGCTGGACTGTAAATCCACATCTGGCGGTGGAGCACGACCTGCCAGGAATCTTGGATGTGTGTGTCATTCTTTGCCAGTGTTGTCATTGGCGCATTTCCTCTATATCGCTGGTTGTTTTTGCCTTCCCTGAGACTGGCTAGCAGGCACTGCAGCATCAGGACCGCAAGACCCATGAAGTGTTAGGGCATGAGGACCCAGGGGCAAACCAAAGGAAAGGATTGAGTGCTGCTGAGGTGCTTATCTTGATTTTTTTTTTTCCCCAGAAAAGGGTGTCTGGTGGGGGTTGGGGAGGGTGGTGACAGCACAGGTACCCGGGCCCCTGCAGAGCACAGCGGGTGTCTCTTGTGTCGAGGCAGGCAGGACGTCCTGTGGGAGAGGGAAGAAGAGGAAGGGCTGGCTTGAGCCTTTGGCTCCTCATGGTGGCTATTTTTGTCTCCCCTAGCTGAGTGATTGGGACAGCGGGTGGAAGAGAAGATGCTGATGGCCCGAGACACGGCGCGGGACGAGGCTCAAAAGCTACACAGGAAGTGGCTGAAGCACCAGGCCTTTATGGCGGAGCTGGCCCGCAATAAAGAATGGCTGGCCAAGATAGAACAGGTGAGTGGAGGTGACCAGGGCATGAATGTGAAGGAGGCAGGGGGGGGAGGGAGGGTTGGATGGGGAGGTCACACAGGCAGGTGAGTCAGGGGGAGGGTACCCAGCCAAAGAGAGCACATGACTGAACCAGTGCTGCTGCTGCTGCTGCTGCTGCTGCTGGTGGTGGTGCTGGTGCTGGTGGTGCTGGGTGTGGGTGTGGTGACAGGGAAATTGAGGAGGTGAAAGTGGGAGAAATGTCATCACTCAGCTTTCATTTCATCACATGGCTTGGGGACATTCTGAATTACATTCTCAAGGTTACATCGCTCCCAGCCGTGTTGTCTCCGGACGCACAGGTGGTACCATCCCTCCTTCACGCACACGCCGTCTGAATCTCACCGCTCGGCCTCGGAGGTTACAGGGATCCATGTTCTAGAGGACACCTCCGGAGCAGCGAGGGCCTGCATGTGTTCGGCGTATTTACAAATGGTGTCTTACACGGCTGATGTAAGGTCAGCAGCTCACATCACCGGAACACTCTCGGGTTCCATCATGCTCTGCTAACCCGACAGTTCATCATCCCATCCACACAGAATGTTCTCCGTGCCCTCTGTGACGCTCAGGTGGGCTCGCTCCCCAGATGCAAATGATGCCCGGGTTCTGTTCATAGCACAATCCATAGTCACAAATATGCTGCTGCAATCAGGAAAAAAGTGATTCTCAGCTTTGGCTGCTGCTGGAAGGACATTTACATTGTGTAAAAAATGTGTAGTTTGTTCAGCTTGTGCTGTAAATGATGTGTATTCATTCATTCACTCATTCATTCATTCAGGCCAATGAGATCCACCAAACCAGGAAGTGCTCTTTAGCAGTCAAGCCCCCCCCCCTCCTCCCCCGAGCATTTCATGAACATTAGCAAAATGTCAGAGAGAAACCATTTCGCTGCTTGAATTACATAACCCCGCCCCCTTTTATATTTATAAATATTTTAGTTAATATTCTCTATTTAGGAAATGAATGCTGGTTAATAATTAGATACAAATTTCCTTTTGGTTAGGGGTGAGACACTCCAGCAGGGCAGAATAAATCAGTGCGTGATAGTTTTTTTTTATTATTATTATTGATTCTCACTCTTCTCAAAAACAAAAAAAAAAAGGCCAAACTAAAATCCAGAAAAAATCCATCCCAGTTTCTTCTCGTCAGAGCCGCCGTCGTAGTAAAGCTGAATAACGTAGTCGCGGCGATGCTGAGGCTGACCAAGTCTGAGAGTTAACGGGAACATTTTTAATGATTCCTTTTTAATTTAATACAGCAAGAAGGTAAATATATATATTTTTTAACTGATTATTTGTTGTAGTATAGGCGGTGTTATTAAATATTCATCGGATATATCAGTGTATCTAATTATAACCCCAGTCCGTCCGAGACAAAAAGCCTCTCCTGTTTGTGACCTGATGAGGATTCCTCATTAACCATCCCGGCTGTCCATGCATGAAACACATTATGAGGTTCATCATGCTGGAGTCCAGACCCTCCCATCACCCCTGCAGATTTCATCCATATGAATAAACTCTTTTTTAGGGTGTTCTAGCGTAACCCTTTAATGTCCTGCTCAGCTGTTTGGTTGGAGACATATTGAGTCTCTATTTCTTATCGTTAAACGTGCGCCACTGGACTGGACCTGTTTAGCATACGACCCAGAGGCTGCATGTATATGTTAAAGAGTAGGGGGCCAAGCATGGAGCCCTGGGGGACACCACAGGTCAAAGGGGCCACCAAAGAGGAGGTATCAGCTATGGCTATATAGAAAGTCCTACTTGATGAATAGGACTGGATTGGTGTAGTATTAGAGAATGTTAGGACTTATTCATCTTAATTATTTAACTTGATACAACAGGAAAAAAAAAGTGTAATAAGGATAAAATAGTTTTCTAAAAACATGCTTTAGTTTGTTTTTCTTCCTTTTTTTTTACTGTTCAAAGAATTGATTTCCCATTTTATTGTAAATTTAGGGTGTCTAAGTTATTTCATTAATAAAGTTAAGTTTTTTTCTTTGTGAGGATATCAAGGGGTTAAGACTGCGATGTAATATCTTAAGTTTAAATATTGCAATACATGCACATAGAAAGTTATTTTTTACAATGACTTCACAGCCATAAAAGTTGCCGAATCAAATTTTAGAAAAGTAACATTTGACCGTTATTAAACTTTTTTTGGTTGTATCAAGGTATAAAATTCTGTTCCATAAGTCCTCACATGCTTAAAAATGCAAAAATAAATTTAAAAAATTCTCATCGAATAGGACTTTTATTTGTTCTCATAATTTATACCTCCTCTGATTGCATTTGCAAGATACCAATTGATATTTTACTATATGAACCTGGACTGTTTCACTGTATGAACATGGACTGTTTCACTGCATGAACCTGGACTGTTTCACTGTATGAACCTGGACTGTTTCATTGTACGAACCTGGTCGATTTTACTATATGAACCTGAACTGCAGTACTTCCTCAGCAGTCATGGTTAATGCCTCCTCCTCGGTGGCCCCTTTGACCTGTGGTGTCCTCCAGGGCTCCATTATTGGCCCCTTACACATACATGCTGCCTCTGGGTCATATTACAAACAGGTCCAGTCCCATTTTTCAATAGGAAATAGTGACTCAAAATGTGCCCATCCACACAGCTGAGCAGGAAATGAATACTGTGAAGGCCTCCTTTTTGCTGCCTAAGCTGCTCGGTGATGTCATTTGTTTTCTTTCATGTTCATATCAGACAACAGTATTTCTTTTTCAGCCATTGGTGCTAAAGTAGCTCTTCTGTGGGATCAGACAACAGGGACTAGCCTTCACGTGCATCAGGGGGTCCATGACACTGTTACTGTCATCCCTCCTTAGACTTCTTTAGTGGGTACTAACCACTGCAGACCCAGAACACCTAACAAGACCTACAGTTCTGGAGATATTCTGACAGTTGATCCCCGTCAATGTCGCTCAGATCTTCATGCGTTACCATTTTCCAACATATGACTTCAGGACAAAATGCTCACTTGCTGCCTAAAACGTCCAACGTACTGACAAGTGACATGGTAACCAAATAGTTCTAACATCACCTGTCAGTGGTGATAATGTTCTGGATGATTGGCTGGCACTACACTCCATTGTCTGCCAGAATGTTCTGTCCGCAAATGTGGTACAACTACTTCTTCAACTTAGGCCCCACTCAGGCCCCACAGTGGTCTTTGCGTTTAAGCTAACAAACAAATTGTTTCTCCTCTTCATTTTAAGAAAAAGTGCTGCTGACATACAACACCGTCATGAAAATGATCCTTGTACGCATGAAAACAAACCACTGTCGACGCTGTAGTCGTTAGGCAGGATCAGGAGTTGGCAGTGTAACTTTACAACAACATCGACACCATGGAAGAAGAATGGATCAATGTTATTCTAGCTTCAACTCTCAGTGGTTATAATGTTATGGCTGATCAGTGAATAATAATGAATTGTTTCGACATAGGTTGAGTCTTGTTTGAAGAGCATTTTATTCCTTATTGAGTTCCATACTCAGTGTTATTGTCAATTTATTTAAAGATAATCATTTGTTTAAGCACACACTTAAAAAAAATGATTTGGATTTCGGATTTCCTTGGATATAATTTAATGACATTATTAAGATGGAAATTACTGACTTAGCTGGAACCAACACGATAGTATCTGTTAAACGTATGTACTTTTCTTTACTTAAATGTGATTATTCTACTTTAACTAATCCAGTAGGAACATAATGTTCTGGTTTGATTGTGTGATTCACTCAAAACTCAAAAAATCAGGTTTTGTGGGTTTAAAGAGTCTTTTTAAGTTACATCAACCAATCTAAAAAGAAGTGAGTTTAAAATCTAACACTGATGTAATAATACATACACTACGTAATAATACAAAATAATATAATAATACATAAAACTGATAATAATAAGTAGATTTGTTGAATTAAGCACCTCAACTGTTTGAGTGTATGTCACCATTGGCTAAATCTGGTTACCAGACACTAGATGACAGTCTAAACACTGTAAATCAGAGTAAGTTGTCTTTATTTAAGTAAAATAGTAAAGTAAAATAGATCGGTCATAAGTCTGAAGATTCTTTCTTACAATCTATTTGTTTAATTCGACTAGTTTTGATTTCATGTTGCTAAACCTTTCCCTGATACACCTACTTCCTGTCATTATTTATAAGGGCGGAGCCTAACTATACTTGATGATTGATGCGTGGGTAGAATTAAAACTATTTTCTGTTTCCTCCTCACAGAAAATAAACTACAAGTTTTGGCCTTTTTAACACTTTAATGTCCTCGCCAAGAAAAATAATCTACGAAGAAACGATTTCTTTGTAAACATCATTTCTTTGGTTCGTTTATTAATTTGACGTAATTCATTTCTTCATTTGTTTATCTGTGGGACCAGCTTGTTTGATCTTCCTGTAACTGGTCTGAACGCCCAAATTATCATTTTTCTTCTTTTTTTTAAAATGCCTTTGCATTGTTAACAAATGTAGAAGGAGCAACTCTTGTTCTTGGTCCAAACGCCACTGAATGTATCTAGACCTTATGAGGATTATTTCTGCAATTACACTGTATGAACCTGGACTTTTTCACTGTATGAACCTGGACTGTTTGACCGTATTAACATGGGCTGTTTGACTGTATGAACCTGGACTGTTCCAATGTTTGAACATGGACTGATCCACTATATGAAGCTGGACCTGAACTGTTTGAACTATTAACCTGGGCTGTTTGTCCATATAAAGACTTTTTCACTGTATAAACTGGGACTGTTTCACTGTATGAACCTGGACTGTTTCAGGGTATTAGCCATGACTGTTCCAATGTTTGAACATGGACTGATCCACTGTATGAACCTGGACTGTTTCACTCTATGAACCTGGACTCTTTCACCATATAAACCTGCACTGTTTCACTGTATGAACCTGGACTGTTTCACTGTATGAACCTGGACTCTTTCACCATATAAACCTGCACTCTTTCGCTGTATGAACCTGGACTGAACCATGTTATGAAGCTGGACCTGAACTGTTTGACTTATTAACCTGGGCTGTTTAAAAAACCTTGGCACTTTCACCATATAACCTTGACTGTTTCAGCGTATAAACCTGGACTGTGTAATTATTTAAACCTTTACTTTAGTAGTTAAAAATGCTAGTACTGGTAGTAGTATCGCATATTTGCTCCTGGAATTGCCATTTAAAAAAAAAGAAAAATACTGTAATACTCATTGTTTTTTTTAGAGGCAAAATATTTCCTCATCATGTTCTGCCACTTCAACTAAAACATTAAAATCCCTTTGTTAGTTTGTCCGTTCTAGGACACTGTACAAGCAAGGCAGCGTAACATGGTGCCCCCCCCACCCCCATTATTTTCGGTTGTTTCCAAAACTAGGATTAAGAAAACTTATTTTTAGCTTATCATAAACCAACAGAACATGGTTATGTGTATTATATTCCATTTATTAAAAGAGATACTCCTGGATTATACAGAATGCATCCTTAACCCAAGGAAACTATAAAACTACCACACCAACCATAAAATGCCAAATAGTTGGCTCAAATATGTATAATTTACATAAACAGTAAAAAAAACAAAAAAAAATCAGGACTCATGCAATTATTTCAGGATTAAATTTTGTTTTTCACGGAAAATAGTGACTTAGATTATTAGATTAGCTAAACCCTTTGATGATTTGCTAAAGCTAGCTGCAGCAAATAAAAAAGGCTTTCATCATTTTTGCAGAGCATTAGATTGCAGCCATCGGTACAATGGATAAATCGGTGATGCTGTTCTACAGTGGGAAAAATTCCCCTTCAAAAATAAGTAAAAAAATTAATACATGGTGTTTTTTCGCATGTTATACGTTTTAAAGAAAATCTGAAAAAACAACAGATTTCTTTGGTTTCTTAAAATTAGACTTGAGATTTAATTCAAACAATCTTTTTTAACTATGAACTAATAATATTCTCTGAAGTTTTGTGTCTCAGAGTCAGCCTGTAATACTTAAATTTTTCTTTTATTCCCACTTTCTTTGCAAGATTGGGCGGTATCACTTTTCTTCGTATTGTTTTTATAGTAATACGTGAAACTTTGTGTGATTATCCTTGTTTTGTTTTTTTACTCCCATCTCCGTAACCACCTCCTAAATGTCCTCGATGGAGAACTATTAACTTTTCTATCGATTTTTTAGTGACACTGCCCGAGATTTAAGAACATTCCAACTTTAAAATAAGATTAGGGAGAAACATTTAGGCGTTTTGAGAAGAAGTCTCGCCAAGTTAGCTGGAATGCTAAATATGAGCTTTTAAGACATCTTCAAGCTCCTTTGACATAACAAGATGTTTAACCGCCTAGAAACAAGTCCTTATATCGCAGTGAAATCTAACTTTTCTTAAATCAAGTGAAATAACATATTTTAACCAGAAATTAGACAAATATTCCTGGTAAGATTCAGCTTGAAAAATCTGATGAATTCATGTTTGAACTCTCTGTGCTAGATTTTAATACAAACACTGATGAGGTCACAGCCAAAGGACGAAGAATGTGCATAAAGGACGTTTGACCATTGAGCAGAAGCTGGACACAACGCTAAAAGAGACTTGTCCCTAGAGGAGGAGACATTTGAGACTCTGCTCACATGACTTTATTCACAGCATCAACCGAGATAGACACCATCTATCATACCGTAGTTTACAGTAGAGACGTGGACAGGAAGCGTGGGGGAAGGCAGATCGATTGACTCGTTGAAAGTGCAGTTATGTGTTATGCACCTCCGACCACCACGACACCTTCCAGCTCACATATGAGCCCCCATAGATTTTGGATGTTTTGAGACTGACTTGAAAGGATTGAGCT
The DNA here is from genome assembly GCA_009660295.1 of Lophius piscatorius. Lineage (NCBI taxonomy): Eukaryota > Metazoa > Chordata > Actinopteri > Lophiiformes > Lophiidae > Lophius > Lophius piscatorius. The sequence continues at coordinate 197,967 of VRLP01000426.1, read as the reverse complement.
GACTCTCATCGGAGAGACACGGTGCGGCCCTCCGCCGATAGTGACATCTGATTTTGAAATGGAAACAGACTGAAACAGGATGCTGCTTTATTTCCGAATCGTCGGCATATTTTCCGTAACCTTTCATTCCGAATACGAGATATTTCGTCTGAAAGAGCGCAGAAGATGGCCGCTGCTCAGAAGCCCTCTCCTCTGCAGCCGACTGCCAGGTTTTCCTAAACCTGCCGTGTACGTAACCTCCTCGTGTCTCCATCACGCCCTCACGGGCAGATGATGGTGTCACCCGAGAGCGGGAGAGAAAGGATGACGCCGCGTCCTGCCCCGATCTGAGAACCCGCCGTCCTTATGGGAAGGTTTCGGTCTCTGTTCCTTGTTCCATGTCCTTACTCAGCACATGACGCACCCTGCATGAGAACAAGCTGTGGGTGTTTGTGTACGGGCTCAGGGATCAATGCCGCTTAAAACACAGACAAATCATCAGGCCTTCATGATCAAGATTGATCATGAAGGCATAACACCGAAGAAGAGGGACGCTTTTGGAGGATTCAGCGAATTAAGGCTAGCAATAGGGACAAAATCAAATATTACGTTATTTTGGCCAAATACCTTAATCCCGATATTGTGAAAGTTTGGGAAAGGGCAAAATTCTAATTTCATAAACATTTTTCAGAATTCCCTCTCTAATATGGATTTGATATCGACATGAAAACATCTACAAACTGCTCCTTCACTTCACTCTTATCCAAGTTTCTCCCCAAATACTACATTTATATTTGAACACATCTTGATGACATTGGTCCAAAACCGTTTTTTACTGATTAAGATTGAACGCATCACACGGTGCATCCCAATGCAATGTGCTGCTAACAGCTACATTAGCGCGCTCTCTTGCTGATGTCAACATTTATTTGATTTGACCTATTGTCCACACCTGAGCCAAACGAGCGTCCGGCTCAAGGCTGCGGCGGTGGACGGTGAGGGTGTTTAAAATCTGGACTGTTTGGCATAAAACCGGACGGATGAAAGAAAGAACATAAGCAAAATAAGAAAGCATCTTCATCATTTTGACAAAAGAACAGCAAAATCACAAAACAACGCATTGCAAAAAAACGATCTGTAAAAACCACAAGACAGCGTCACGAAGGACCCTTAAAAGGAAAGCATCCCCAGGCGAGCGCTTTTTTATCTCTTCAATTAATGAATTAAACAGATATAATACACAAACAGGTCGTGATATTTTTATCTGCTCTGTTAGATTTGCTGAACTTCCAGGTTGTGAGGTCATGAGACCCAGAATAGAATGTTATTCAACTAATAAACTTAAAAATTACAATTAACACACACTCCAACCAAAGCTACAACAAAATAGCTTTTGTATAATACACCTTGTTACTGGTACTGTGTGTTTGTTAGCATCATTATTAAGATTATTTGTTGTTTTCAAGCTCACCTAAGGGTGCACCACTTTTAAGTGTCCCTTGTAAACACTTCCGTTGTGTTGTGACTCTTGCAGCACGCATCTATTGTCAAATTGATGAGGATGTTTTCTTTATTTGCTTGTGTTTTCGTAAGTTGTAGGGCATTTAGCCCTGCAGTGACGCCATCAAAGAAAGAAAGAGATCAAAGCCCTTGGCAGACAATCTTAATTGGTTATTAGTGAAATAAAAGGAAGGTATGATGAATTGAAATTAACGGATAAAAGCATCACAATAAATTTAGACAATTTAAAGAGGAAAAGCAAAATGAAAGGAGATCAAAGCCAGCACTGAGGATGAAGAAGGTATCAACCTCCGCTCTGTTGCTGTATGACACCAACGCCACACGGATTTGACTTTTCTCCCTTTATTAACACCTATTGACTTGCGCCAATGTCACCTGGGATCATTGGACATGTTTGGCTCTGTAAGCCTGAATAAACGTAAGACAGCTGCTGCTCTGAATATGTTGTGAAGTCATCAATACATCTGAAAACCAGGCGTCGCCAGGTTGACACCATTATCTGGAGGCCGACACAGAAAGCTCAAACTTCTTGCAATTCTACCTTGACGCCCAACTGACGTCCACATGTCACATGAATGATGCTAATAATAATAATGTAACCGTTATTAATCACACATGTGAGTAGTCATTCATTCATGGCTGCACTGGCTTTGCTTTAACCCTGTCCGTAAAGGCACCACGCAAAGAATGTGTGTTGCTGTCGGTGTGAACGCAGCATGATGACCTCTATTCCAGGTCAAGGTTTCATGCATTAATCAGTGTTTGTGGCATTTCTGATGAATTCAAACACCAGATACAGACTAATTAACATATTCCACTTTTTCATTTGGACACATAATAATCGGGTCTTACCTGTCCTTTTAACGCCCGGTGCTCAATGCATTTTATTTTCAGACAAATAAATGTTTATACCCATTTCTGAGAATTCTCAAAATATCTGAGCGGTTACAGAAAATTAATGAATAAATGAATGAATAAATGAATTAAAGACGAATGAAGGAATGCTGTGATAAAAGCCTTTCTGTGGAACAAATATACAGTTTAATTACTATTCTCCATTTGTCAATATTAGTTATAAGTATTAGTTGACTATTTCCTCTGCAATATATGGCGTTTTGTGAAAAACAGCAATTACCAATTACTGCAAGCAATCTTTTTTTATTTTTAAAGTTGCAAAAATAGACACAATTTTATTCGATAACATATAGAGTGATGCAGCGGAGTGATGTTGGCTGTAAAATAATATCATGCTAATAGTAACTATTTCTTATAAGCTGTGACTGACCGTGTTTATAATACGACCCAGTGGCAGCATGTATAGACTAAAGAGTGAAGAAGACCTATATCACATGTCAGCCGTTTCCTCCCTACTCTATAAATATCTGCATCGGCCATAGGAAAACTCTTAGACGTGGTTCTTTTAATAGAATTTAGCAGAATGATTTCACGTTAAGGAACGTATAAATACATGCTACGGACCCTAAATGTCTTCATCCCATAATTGGTGTCTACATTTGCTTATTTTTTATAACTTATTGTCTGTCCTCTTCATCCTAAATTGAGTTCTGTCAGTACAGGGGCGTCTGTTTTCACTGTGGAATGATTTGGCTTCATGTATTCAAACCAGTGTTCGTGCAATATAAAGGCCGGTTCTGGTTCAGGAGGTAGAGCAGCTGTTGGGTAATCAGAGGGTTGGTAGTTTGATCAGTCTAAATGTTGAAGTGTCCTTAAGCAAACTAATTCTACGCTGTCGACACCGACAGCAAGGGTATATCCCCGAAAAATCCCCCAATTTTGCGGGCAAACCCCCGCTAGCAATCTCCTCGATTGAACTCCTCAGATTAAAGGTGAAATTATGTTATAAAACAGGGGGGGGGGGGCTGAAACTGTTCGGGGAAAAGGTTCCGACTGACCTTAGTATTGTAATTATGTAAGTTTAATGTTAACAATTTCTCCAATTTTCTTTTCATCGCTTCTCTTTGATGTTAAACTTGTCAGGCAGAGATTTCAACTTTGAACGCCAAGCATTGAACATGAACGTTACGTTTCCACTGAAACTATGTTAATTTAGAAACAACCAATATCAGAAAAATATCTTCTGAACAAGATAGATAGATGACTTTAAGGAGTGTCAGAGACCTGACCCTTGCTAAATAGTGAGCACACTTATCTGTACAGCTGACTCGATATTACCAAATAGTGACCCACATTGATACATTTAGAGCTATGTTATAAGCGTTTTATAAACATTAACTTACGGCACGAAAGTGTTTGTTGATTGTTGTTAAACATAATTTATGACCTAATTATAAACCATTTATAAATCCTTCATAAATGTAGTCTTATAGTAAAGTGGTGCCGATGTCAAATTAACATAACTTTAAAGACATAAGGCCAACTTTAAAGAAACAATCTTGGCCTTATGAAGTGCTAACATATCGTTTAACCCTCTTGTTAGCTCTCAGGTGTCTGTTGTATGAGAGATTTGAGGCTCCTGGGTTTGAGTATTAGATGTTTCTGCCAACTTTGTGAAAGCTGAGCAATGACACTAAACAACGGACGGCGTTATTATTATTCATTATCAAGTTATTGTTATATATTATATATGTCTCTCTATTTTTATATGTCCAAAAAGTTGGGGATATTATGGAATTGTCATAGACGCCACCGCCTCTGCTATCAAAAACTATCTAATGGATCATTTTTGAATTTTATACGCACATAGATCTTAGTAGGAGGAAGAACTGGATTGATTTTAGGAAAGGTCAGTTAGTCAGTATATTTCCAACTCTAGGGGAAGCTTTATCTCCAAAGGTTTTCGGGCCATAATCGCTCAACCTTTGATCCGAATTAGTCCAAATTTGGTAAATATGACTCAACTCAAGGAGATGAATCTTTAGTCAAATCAAATTTTACGCTTGCAGCTCATATTTTATTCACTAGGGGGAGTTCTTGTATGAAAAACACACTTTTTCTGACATAATTTCGCATCTAATTTGAGGAGTTCAATCAGTGGGATTGCTTTCACAACAAAAGGGCATTCGGAGTCTTTGGGGATGTACCCACTCTGTTGGGGACGACAGCGTAGGACTAGTTTTTAACCTGAATACAATCAAATCCAATACAAAATGTTATATTTAACATTCAAACTGATTAAATTTTTTTCATACAAACATACTCCCATCCTGAATCTGGTGATTAAAGAGTATAAACATGGGCGTGGATACCATTCTGTGACATCCCCTCTTCCTTCGAAAAGAGAGGACAGCAATTGTTGAAGGTGTAAAGTGAAATTCTATCCCATTCCTGCTTCATATACGACCGACATTGATCAACGGTCCGAGGCGATTCCACTACCAAGACTCTCGTAACTCCAAAATCACGCTGTTGTAATGCAGCAGAATGTTGCTTCATCGTCTCGCTGAGATAAACAGGGACGTCCATGAAAAAGAGCAAAACCTGTACCATTAATATACAAGTTCAAAAGACATGAATATGAGTTATAAAAATATTAGCTCTAGAATAATGAGGTGTGTGTCACAGCTGAAAAGCCATTATTTTAAATAATGGTGCATCCAATCAAAGTTGACAGTTTGTTGGTTTTGACGTTGCTATAAGCAATCTTAAGTGTTGCATTGTGGGTAAATGTGGGTAACATGGCGTCAAAGGATGAAGTGAACATGGTGGTTAAAGATTCCAGAAGCTTTATCTTCACATGCAGTCAGTCAAACTATAGTAAATATCAATGTACTGGTTCCTCAAATGACAACAAGAGTGGTCCAGAATACACTGGACAAAACATTATAACCACTGGAAGTCAGAATTCCATTGGTTTTCTTGTCACTAAGGCTCCTGTCAGCAGGTGGGATATATTAGGCAGAAAGTGAATATTTTGTCCTGAAGATGATGCAGGAAGCAGGAAAAATGGTCAAACATAAGGATCTGAATGACTTTGACAAGGACCAGATTGTGATGGCTGGGTCCGTGTGCTCGGTACCTACCAGCTGTAAGGTCAATAGGCACCCAAGGCTCATTGATCCACGTGGGGAGAGACGGCCAGCCCATGTTGTCTGATCCCCCAGAAGAGCTGCTGGATCACCAACCACGTCTCCTTTTGTCCTCCGGGGTCAAAAATAACCCAATTGGGTTTGACTCCTTATGAAGCAGTCTCCAAAATCTGTGTTACGCCATTTCAGCCAAATAATATTCAAAAGACCTCCTTTACATGCATTTACATACATTCTTACTGCTTGTGATTGAAAAAAATAAGCAGAAATATTCACTTATTTTGGGTTATCAAAGAATAAAATGGATTGTTTATTATTCTGAGCCGAGATATTCTCTGTTCAAGCATGTGTCCATTTGCTGGAAAATTAAAATAGTGTGCCGAATAGATTCACAGACAAAATTAATTTGAATAAAAGTAGTGGCCATTATTCCATTTCAAAAAGATGAATGTATGGAACCATCTGTATTATTTTAAATTCTAATTAGATGAAATTAATCCCTATTTATGATATTTCTTAAAGGTCTTTCGGATAAAAAGTTGTCAGAATAATAATAATAATAATAATAATTACGATAAATTTAGAAATGTATTCAGTATTTCACAGAAATTACTTCACAAAGTGTTTCATAAGAGAAAAGAACATTCCATAAAAACTTACAACCAATAAAAAAAAGGAAGAATTAGGAACACTGAAGTGGAACATTAAAGTCACAAATGACAGTATATGATAATGTAACTTTGTGTAAGTCCCAAATAACACGAGAGAAATAAAAATCAAATGAGTATCGTAAATAAAAAGGATTAATACACAAAATATCAAAGACAACACAGTTTTGTCGGAAAAAAGGGGCCAACGTAATACTAATATGAATGAATGTATGGCAAAGTATATAAATATATACCATAAATCACAAGAGATATATAACAATAGATGGAGAAAACGTTCATCAAAAAATCGATGCAAAAAGGTATTAAAATGAAAACGTAATTCCAGGCATATGAGAGGATGAACATTGAGAACAGTCTAAAAACTATAAATTGAATGGCTGCTTGTGGCGCGAGTGTGGTAAATATATCAGTTTGTGGGCAGGAGGTTATGAGTTCATAGCCCGCATGGCTTTGGGGAAGAAGCTCCAGCTTAGCCTCTTGGTCTTCAGTTTGAAGTATCCACTGGACCAGGCCAGAAGTGGCTGCGACGTACACCTGATCACATGGTGCACCTCCTTCCTGTCCTGGGAGGAATATTTTCTTGCAGCATTATGACTCTTTGAATGGCTAGATCCCATTTTGATGTGTTTAGCTGTTTTATTGATTACCCATAAGCGTAAGCATTAGCCAGCTGTTGCATAGTTTTACTTTTATGCACACAGTGGCTGTGAATACATTATGGTTTATGGTAGTAGTGTAAAACAAGCCTTTCGCTATTTCAACATGCCGCCCCAGCATTCTACGAAAGCCTGCAGAATTTGGCCACGCGGCCATAATTGCACGCATTGCATTGAATAGATGGTCATTTACATGTTGGGACTGTTTCCGCAAGAGCAAGCTTGGGAAATTCCCTCCGCAGACAGCGTTTGAATCGGACTGTTTTCAGGCCGTAGCACAGCCCAGCTTCAATCCAGTTCCATAAAACCTTTAATTCCTCGTCCTTTTGCTTCTTTTACTCCTACCCCACCCCCTCCCCACTGATTCCTCCCCCCTGCCTCACTCTGTGTGTCAGTAAAGCCAAGAGAGAGGAGAGAGAGACCTGCTTTCTGCTGGCTCTGCATTATGGGAGGGAGAGCGAGGCGAAGGAAAAGATGGGAGCGAGCGGGAGGGATGAGAGAGAGGGAGCGCTAGCAGCAGTTAAGCAGAGAGCCTGTGCCAAGAGGAGGGATGCAGCACTGCATTATGAAAGCCACGGGATAAAGGTCCGGCTCTGAGTGAAAGATGAAGGAGAAGACAGGCAAAATCTAGAAGATTAAGCCAAGTGCACTGTCACTGCTACAGGATGAGTTAAGCGAATAATAAATACATCAGAGAGGGATAATATCAGACGCTTTCATGTGAGCCAAATGTTATCACAGCAGGAAAACACTCATTTTCTGAGAATCCTGCAGAGGAAAAGGGATTCATTGCCACAATCTCACCGTATCTCCTCCTCCTGTTCGTATCACGAGCAGAAAGTGATTCAGAGGAGGGAAGAGGAGCACAGGCGAAGGACAGAACCGGCCTTTATTAGACTTGCCATGTTTGTTTTTTGGGTCAGCCCCAGGCCAATAGTTGCTCCACACACCTGTTCCTGTGCAGGCCGGCACCAGGGGTGGTCCATCCCGGGCCAGGAATTCTAGGGACAAAAATTTGCTGCTCACTTTTAGCTCCATGGAATTATTATCCTCACAACGCTTTACTCAAGTAATGTAATAAAACAAGAGTAGAGCTCAAGTTCTGCATTATGTCATTGCACCTACATGCACATCAACCTTCATCTCACTTTCACACTTATACATCAATGATCTATGTAAAACAGCCATAAACTCTTGCAATGTTAAAAAGAAAAACGTAAAGAAAAATTCCTGACTCCGCCCCGTTATCCAGGCCAACTCCTTCCACTATACATGAACAACTCTTCTACCAATTGTCATCAAAAACTGTCTAGTATTTTATTACTGAGAGACGGGAATTTTGACAAAAGCGTTGCAGCAATCAGCCATAATATTATAACCCCTGGCGGGTGAAGTCAGAATAACATTGATTATCCCGTTACCATGGTTACCGGTCAGTGGGTGGGCTATATTAGGACGCAAGAGAACATTTTATCCTCAAGGTGATGCGTTGGAAGCAAAAAAAAATGAATTGATGTCTAGAGTTTAGTCCACTGGGTCATCTCCAGAGTCGGCAGGCGTTTTTGAGTTTTTAAGTAGTCAAGGATGGAACAATTAACATATCAGCATCAGAACTGGACCACAGAGCATCATGCAGACAGCAGGGCATGTGTGCATCACTTACTTATTGAAGAGATGGTACCAGGATGCATTATGGGAAGAAGACAGGCTGGTTAAGACATTAGGGCAATATGCTGCTGAGAAACCTTTGATCCTACCAGTAATGTAGATGTTCCTTTGGCAGGTAGTACAGTCCCTGGATAAATATTGCTACAGACCAAGTCCTCCTCTTTATGGAAAAGGTGTTTTCTAAAGGCATTGGCCTATTCCAGGAGGATGATGCTTCCCGACTCACTGCAGGAATGGCTCAGGAGTCTGCTGGAGTCAGGGCCACGATGGGTCGAGGCCCCTTTGGCAGGTGGCCATAATGTTATGGGTCATTCAAAAATTCCTTTTTCATACCCTTTATGTGAGTCAGCATCTATTCACAAGTCGCTCACTTTATCAACTCAATCTGGTCGTCAGTAGAAACCCGTATTGTTTTTGTTGGAACATTTTGTAGAAGGCCAACATTAATCTGAAAATCACTGTCATGGAAAAAGATTTATTTATTTAGAATAAATAAAGTCAACTTAGAAACAGATTTTATGCTTGAGATATAAAATGATGGTCAGAACAGTCGTGTTCACAGGCGTCTTGTAGCCAGTGAAGCGACAATCATCTCAGCCTGTAAGATCCATGGCTTGGAGGAGACGCTGACATTAAGTCGTGGACGAAGGACAACCGTCATGGTTGTCCCTCAGGCCACAGATGACCAACACAGGACGTGACGCAGCGACTGAGATTGATCGTTTTGACATATGCTGATAAGAACCGTCGCGTTCTCTCTCTCCAGGAGGGTCAGGAGCTGATCCAGGAGAAGCCAGAGCTGCGCTCAGTCGTTCAGCAGAAGCTTGAGGAGATCCGGGAATGCTGGTCCGACCTGGAGACCACCACCAAGGCCAAAGCCCGTCAGCTCTTTGAAAACAACAAGCCTGAGCCGGCGGTGAAGAGCTACTCGGACCTCGACCACCAGCTCTCCCACCTGGAACAGCAGCCCCCCCAGCTGGAGGAGGCCCACCATCTGCCCACCTTCAACGAGCAGCTCCAGAAGTTCCAGGTAAGTCTCAAGACTTCATGTCTTAAGATACAGTTCTGTGAGAAAGTACTGGACCCCACCTCGTCATATCTTCATCTATGTGTGTTGTGGGTAAATTCCAACATATCGTAATGTTCTTTTGCATCTGTGGGCTCCAAGGACCTTAGAAACATCTTTAGAATCCTTCCCAGACTGACAGATTTCAATCAGCTTCTGGAATTTCTGTTGATTTTGGCATAGTTTGCTTCTGGTGAGACCTAGGAACAAACTTCCTGCTTCTGAAGATGGTCTAGTGAAGTGATGATGTCATATGTGTTGTTTTTGAGTGGAAGGAGACTTCTCACACTAAATAATATCTTTAGCTCAATAAATACAATTATCATTGAAAACGTGTCTTTTTTAGTCGCTCAGATGCCAAACGAGACAAAAGCAAGAGGAAGTCAAGTGCATTCTTTAACATCAATGAAAAATATAAAGTTTATCCCCGTGGTATTTTTGTCTGTTAGAATTGTTTGCATGATTGCTCCAATCCTCCCTGGTGTAGAGAACATTTCTGACAGACTGCAAACTTCCGCTCATTGTTGTTTATGTAAATTCCCTGAAGCTAGTCCTCAGAGGAAGCTGTTATGCCCCAAATTTCGACATTTGGTGGCATTCAAAACCGCGGCATACACTGTAAAAAGAGAAAAGGCATTACTTCAACTGGTAGCCTTCCATTAATTAAGCATTTTTAATGAAATTAGTAAGTTAGAAAAAGTTTTCCATTTGTGTTTTAGCAATTTAAGTTTTTTTGAAGTTCCTCAACAGTTGTGTTTTTACAGTGCAGAACGAGGAAACTTTTCCCCGGAGCTCAACTGGAGATTGAACCTCTTCTGAAATCCGTTTTGCAATGTAAAAAAAATAAACATGCTTTGAATCTCGATTGTAGCGTGAAATGTGTAAAACAATGTTTCTGATTATCTTTAAAAAATTACTTCCACACAAAATGAAATGAAATATTTTTGAGTCTAGAATTGAACTAGAAAATACTTGATCTATTTTTTTGGGTTCGTCAACAATTCTCATATATGGTTTCCCTAAAAGAATACACTGTAAAAAGAAAATTGTTGATGAAATATACGCTATTTGTTCAAGTATTTACCACTTAAATTAAAAGGTTAATCTGAAAAATACTTAATACAATATATATTTCATTTCATTTCATTTCATTTAATTGTAAAAGTAAATTCATTAGGTGCACGAAAACCTTTCTTTTTGGAGTGCGCAATTAGACCCCAAAATAATTTAAAAAAAATGAAATTCCAGTTTTGGAAATTTCCAGTTTTGGAAATTTTTTTAAATGTTTTCAAAAACGCTCAAATATAAAACAGCAAATAAATATTTATTCATTATTATTCAACTTAAATTTTAGACTCAGTAATACTTATTTAAAATGTGTGTTACCAGTGAACAATTCATTTTTTACAGCGAATGTTTTCCCCCTGAAGGTATTACATACGTAATAGCTGAAATGCCGTGTTTGACCTTTTCCACCTTCGATGCAGGCTATGGAGTCTCAGATCGGGGACTTCTACAAGGACGTAGGGGAGTTGGGGAGTTTGCAGGGGGTTTGTCTATCCCAGCGAGGGCTGATGGCGGGTGACAAGGAGAGCGGCGAGCAGTCAGGTATGGTGGAGAACCGAATCGTCCGCCTCATTGAACCGCTGAAGGAGAGACGCCGCATCCTGCTGGCGTCCAAAGAGATGCACCAAGTCGCCCAAGACCTGGAGGACGAGATGGCGAGTGCACACTTCTTTTTCTGAGATTGATCTCTCCTTTTATGTCCGCCTCTTCAAATACTGTTTCCTGTAAATTCTGAGCACCAAGGTTAGTCATTATCTGCTCAGCCCCAGGTTAATGGAACGTCGGGTGATGTTTCTTTGTCCACAAAACATTTCTGGAGCTGCACAGGCAAAAAGAAGAGCTTCAGAAAAGTCCTATAACAATATAACAACATAACAGCAATTTTGCAAAGAGATTAAATTAAAAGAGACACTTGTTTTTTTAACTGGGAAGTAAATAATACATTGTTCTTGTGTGACAGTATCGTTCTTCTAGACGAACTCAATGTCGGACTTCTACCTAATTGTTGCCATTTTTTCAATGTACACTGCTAAATTTTATATAAACATTGATTTATGTAACAGCAGCTAGTTGCAGTATGTGCGTATAACTCCCTCTAGTGGACATAAGGGATATGTCGCACCCAAATTCCCTTTTTATTTATTTATCAGACGATTCCTGGATGACCATCATGAGTTCTGATTTATATCGTCTAGCAGTAAACGCGCTGAAGCTTGTTTGGGATCAGGATTCCTTTTATGCTTCAAATTCCCTGAAATGTTCTGTGAGAAAAGAAACTCCACCCACTTTCCTTTGTTTCATGAAGTCGAGTTAATAACTAGACTTACGCTGTCATTCCTGACAGCAAGGGTATATCCTTAAAACCCCCCAATCCCCTGCGTTGTAGCAATCCTCATGATTGTACTCTTCAAATTAAATGTGAGGTTATGCCAGATAAAACAGCATTTTTAATTTTTAAGAAAAACCTCCCCCTAGGGAGTAAAACATGAACTACAAGAGTAAAATGTGAGAAATTTCCGCGATTCGATTTGTTTACACCAAATTTTGACTAAATCAGACCAACAGTTGAGAAATTATGTCCAGAAAACTTTTGGAGATAAAGCTCCCTCTAGTGTCGTAAATATACAACTGACCTCTTTACCTTCATAATTCCAGTTCTTCCTCACGCTAAGGTCTATGTGGGTTTAAAATTTTAAAATGACCCATTTTAAAGTTTTTTAGTTATTTTGTTAACACGGTGGTGGCGACGAGGATTCTATAACATCTCCGACATTGTGGGGATATAAATAACTATCTAGTTACTGTAATCAGATTACCCGGTTGAATGGAACTTAAAATCTTATGAAAGCATGATTTTTTAGAACTATGGGGTTCTGACTGTCCAGAGATGATACAAACAGGATATGATAATCTTGTAATGCAAACCACTCCGGTACAGAATAAAGTAGTTAGATTACCTCAACCTTCCACATCCACTACAGAAACAGGAAGTAGATCGACACAGTAATGCAGCAGCAATACAGAAAAAAACAAACCAACTTCACATTTCATTTTAGGAGTTCAATCAGGGGGATTGCTTGTACAATGCAGGGGATTGGGGGTTTTTCAGCATAATAATTTTGAAGTAGGTCTGGTTTTGCTCAAGAAGTAGGAGAATTTCTCTAATCTTTCAGTTTCCCACAAACATTCAAAATCCCTACAATCATAAAGTGTCTTCCCAGTGGCCGGTACCGTACGTGTGATCTGACTGTGCCTCCCTCACAGATGTGGATTCAGGAGAGACTTCCCTTGGCCTCCTGTAAGGATTATGGGACCAACCTCCTGGGCTCCCAGCAGCATGTCAAAAAGAACCAGGTAAGAGTCAAATGTCAGATTAGATGCGACCCACCCCCCTCAGCATGGAGACTTACCTCCGACTGGTCCTTTAGACTCTCCAGAGGGAGCTGACAGGGCGACGGGCTCGCGTTGAGGAGGTTCTGGACCGGGCTGGGATTATCGCATCCCTGAGGACACCAGAGGTGGAGTTTGTACGTGAGGGGGCGGGGCATGTGCGGCAGCTGTGGGAGGTTTTGCAGTTGGAGACTGAGAGGAGGTCCGTGATGCTGGAGGCTGTTCTGCAGGCTCAGCAGTACTACAGCGAGGCCGCTAAGGTGGAGTCCTGGCTGTCGGGTCAGAAACTCCAACTGGTCAATGAAGAAAAAGGCGCGGTACGAACCGTCCTGTCACTCATACAGACGTTTGTTGACATGAATGAACATGTGAAACACACTTCCTGACGTTCTTCTACTCGTCTTCAGGACGAGGCCAGCACCTTGCAGCTGCTGAAGGCCCACTTGGCTCTGGAGCAAACGGTGGAAACGTACGCCGAGACTGTGGGCATGCTCTCCCAGCAATGTCAGCAGCTACGTGAGCTGGGACACCCAGAGAGGTGGGAACCGACCCACCATCACTCATCCACACCCGGGTCAATACTGGCGGCTATTCTTTACGTTTGTCACATTTAGGGGCTGTTTTGTAGAAGTTTTGTCTTTTGTTGTCACAACAACAGCATTTTCCTTATTCAAGCATGTCCCAGAGTGTGATTTTTTTTTTTATAATCATCATGGATGCCGCCGCATCCGCTTCCGTCACCGCCGCAGATCCTTCATGTTGATATGATAACTCAAAAACTGTTTCAAGGATCATTATCAAATTTCAATACACATAGAGAACTTAGGACGAGGAAGAACTGGACGGGTTTTAGGAAAGGTCAGTTGTATGTTTCGGAAACAAAGGGGGGGCTTTTTTGGGGCCATAATTTCTGAGATAAGTACAGTTTCAACCGATTTTCTAACATTACAGCCTTCACAACCCACACATGAGACGATTCAACCAGGCGGCGAGACCACACACCTGCCGTTTATAGTGAGGATTTCACGGTTGCGATTCCACAGAACCGAGATCTAGAACCCAGAAAGCAGAAACTCGTGTGACCAAACATGAGTTAAGAGGAAAAACAAATAAGGAGGACGATCCATTTCCTTGTCAGTCCTATTGTGATGCGTCTTGCATGACACGTTTTATAAAGGCACTCGAGTTGTTGCCATTATTCCACAAGCTGGTCTTCTTTTTTAATATTCCACCTGGATCAGGATACAGGTATGTTGGGTTTCCGTTCGCTGCCATGTTCCTGAGCTGTAGAAGTACGCAACAACCGGTCATGACACTTCCCGCTCTGCTGGCTCACACTGGCTATTGCAGGTATTGCTTCGGAGGCAGCCTGATCAGGATCGGGGAGGGAACTGGACTGGATTGGAAGTTAAATAGTTGTTTTGACACCAGACACGTGAATGTTAGCTAGCTTTAGTCCATATTTGGTGCATTTGAATCGACGCAAGGAGATCAATTTGTACTTATCGAATTTTAGTCACTAAGAGGGGCTTTTTCTCTGACAAAGTTTCACATTTAATTTGAGGAGTTCCTATAGGGGAATTGCTTGTACAACGCAGGGGATTGGGGGCAGGGAAGATGGACAGGTACAGGATCTGAGTGATCCCAGCAAAAGCCAGATTGTGATGGCCAGGGAACTGGGTCAGAGTAGTCATAGGAAACCTTTAATGAATGGTTTTGATAGTGAACTTCACTCGACACTATTAGGTCGTGTCCGATCAGGCAGGTTTTGTGGTTTTAACAAGACCTCAAAGTTACATCCACCATCGCGGATTAGGTTTTGGAAGTTGACGCGTTTTTGTTAATTAAAATGGGTAAAGATGCATTTATTTCAACGGCTCACAAAGTTGTCTGTTTTGAGTCTAATCCTTCACCACCTGGGACAGACCAGTGGCCGTGAGCCCATCTCAGTCGGCACGGCAGACAAAATCTAACAAACAAGACATTTGGTGAACAAAAAATAAAAGAGAAACTTTACATACATTTCAGTCTTTTTCACGTCAACAATATTTATGTTGATTTAGTTACTGTTTAATGTCTCATCATGGTCTTGTCTTCGTCATGGAGAAAAGGTTTTCATCGGTTTCATTGACGGAATTATCTCTGATCTGCACGCCAACTACAAATACAGGCCAAGACCACTGGATAGGAGGATTTATTGAAATGTTCTATCCACCCTGATAGATTCTACAAGAACTGTGACGTTATTTACCTTCTTCCTCCTACAGTGAGCAGATCACCAAGCAGCAATCCCACATAGACCGGCTGTATGTGTCTCTGAAGGACATGGTGGAGCACAGGAAGACCAAGTTGGAGCAGCAGTACTGGCTCTACCAGCTCAACAAGGACGTGGAGGAGTTGGAGAAGTGGATCACCGAGCGGGAGGCGGTGGCCAGCTCCACCGAACTGGGCAAAGACCTTGAGGATGTCACGGTCAGTCTGACCGCACAACTTTACTGCTCCACTCACAGGACAACGTCGTGAAACATCATGATATAAGTGACATATTCCGCATTAGAATAATGAAACGGAACAACAGCAATGTTCATATATATGAACACAGGGGTGTCAAAGTCAATCGCAGCATGGGCCAAAATTAAAGATAGTTTAACACATCGAGGGCCGAAAAGGACTCAAATTAGCCATTTTTATATATTTATTATGGCAATTCTATTCTTATTTTATAGAAGTCTGAACAAACCGGAATAGATAACGGAATAGAAAAAATACTATGATTTTATGACTATAATATGTCTCACTCCGAGTTTTGCAGAAACATTTCCAATCAAAAGGTTTTATTCAAGATCGTCAATAACAGCCAGATTATATTTTACAAGTTAAAAATGTACATCTACATCAAACAAAAATGAACTTTAAATGTCCCTTGGTAAATATCTGGAATAATTAAGCCATTTCAGTCTCCTGTCACAGTAAAACGGTAAAAGTAGAAAACAGTCATGAACAGCCTAACGGCGTGTATCACATTAAATGGAACGATTTCATGTTTTATTGTCAGGCGGCAGCACTGACACATGTTGGACGGCAGGAGGACGTGAACGCACCTCGCCAGTTAAAGAAAACGTATTCATTTACTAATACGCGCGAGCGACTTACTAATGCGTTTAATATTTAACCTTTTAAAAAAAAAAAGATGTATCAATTATATCTCCTCCTGTTCTCCGTGGCATCTCCTCTAAGGATGAGCCAAATGTTTATCAGAGGTGACTGGATGAACGCTGACTACAGAGGAACAGGGAGAAGCGCTGGCGCTATTGATTGACGTGATGGCCCTCGCTGTGCATTCTGGGATTTGTAGTATCTCTGGTGTTTGCTCTGTATACCAGTTAGTATAAATATGAAATATTGTCTCGCGGTCCAGATACAATGGTTTTGGGCCTTGAGTTTGACACGTGTGATTTATATAATTATTCAAACAAATTACCTCATATAAACTTCACAATTGAGTTGAGGCAACATATGAAAGCAGTGAAATAGTTTAGAGGAGAATTGTTAATGCCCACCAGCTTTTAAAAAGTCTTTAACTCTCTGAAATAAATCTGTTTTTTTTAGTATTGGATGCTTAAAAATTTATTTGGCCATTATTTATTCAACGCTATCTATTCAACCCTCACGGTTGTCCTTCCGTCAAATGTGACCAATTTTTAAACATATTCATATGAACAATATATAATGTAATGTAATGTAATGTGATTTGCTTTCATTGTATTACCTTGAAGTTAACATGGCTGTTTCTACACTAATGCTCTTTGCAGTTCAAATGAGAAATTAATAACTGTTACTGTCATGGAATCGTAGGGTTCGTTCTGATCCAGGAAAACGCTACATGTCATTATTATACATGTCGGTTTCTAAAAGTTACTTTGGACAAGCACCATTCTGATAATTAGGCAACATATGTTCCTCTGATCCAAGCTCAAGGCCAATAATTCACAATTTCTGCCTTTTTCTTTTTTTCCTTCTCAGAAATTGAGCAGTATGATGATAATAATAATAATAATACAATAACAATCATGATTATTATTAATCTTAATTTGCTTTCATGGACCAGTCCAAAGCTAATGAGAGGAAACTGAGGGGGCGACATGACAAGAGAAAGCATAAAAACTTACAAGGATAACAAATGTAAACTACAATATTTAAAAACAAGAGGACAAACGATTTGAGATGCAGCGTTTGTTTATAGACCAGGCAATATTTATCTCCACCAAGAAGCTTATGGTTAGAGGTTATTATCACCTGTTTTAATTTGTTAGTTGAACTGTAATCAAGATTATGTAAGAAAGTAGCAGGTTTGTAAATGAATACATTAATTATTTACAGCAAAAGCCTCTTTTCCTCTACGCAATCAGTGCCTGTATGATTGTTGAGTAGTAGTTTGGAGAAAGCGTGAAACCCAAATAAAAAACATACATATTGGTTATTTTATGTGATCGCATATATTTACATTATGCCTTATTATATATGCGTTTACTATTTATCAGTGCAGTAGAATAATGAACATAAAACATGATTTGGGCTGGTAGGAGGATTTAGGGTCAGTACTTCATTGTTAAAATTTGGGAACACCTGAATTAAAGCAGTTTGTGAGAAAATATCTCAAAAGGTTATTATGAGCCTTACGAAGGTCGTGTAGTATTTATTGTATAAACGACAGTGTCAGTGCATCATAGCTAGTGTATATCCCCGAAAATCCCCCAGTCCCCTGCGTTTTGACAAGCATTACCCCAGATTGAACGTATCAGATTAAAGTTGCTGTTATGTCTGAAAAGCCTTTTTGTAAATGAAAAAAAAAAGTGTTTTTCATTAAAAAAAAAGCTCCTCCTAGTGATATATGATATATTTGAGTAAAATATGATACAGAAGAGTCGAATTTGGACCAAATCGGATCAAATGGTTGAGAAATTATGATCCGAAAACATTTGGAGACAAATAGGTTTGGAAGTTATGTCCTGAAAACAGGGTTTTTGGTAAAATGCTACCCCTAAGGAGTAAAATATGAACAATAAGAGTTAAACAACGTAGACAAGACAGATATCCTCCAGTCGTTCAAATGCTACACATTTAGACGAAATCAAACCAAGAGAGAAAACAGGAGAGAAATGATGGCCAAAAGACATTTGGAGATAAAAATTCCATCTTGTTTCCCAAAATCAATCCAGTTCTTCCTCATTCTGAGGTCTATGTGGGTAGGAAGGCTGGGGCTTGGGTTGGAGGGGTCTTAAAGGGGCAGTGTGTGAGTTTTACCTCCAGGAGTGACATTCAGTGGGCATAACATTACAACCACTGACCGATTATACATGTACATACACAGACTGGCAGACCATTAGACCCTCACATGCACAGCTGCCAAAACATTATGACCACTGACATGGGACCTGCACATGCATATCAGCAAGAACATTATAATCATTTTAAACTTCTTTCGTATATTTTGTTCAACAATCTGATGCTATTGATACCCATGTGACACTTTAACCTTCTTCATCTTTTTATGCATCTTCTTCCTACTTATTATGGTTCTTTTCTCATTTTCATACACATTTTTATTCTAATCTTTTACCTTTCAGAACCTTCCAAATTCTTCATCGTGTTCATCATTCATCAGAATCTTCCTTTTTCATCTAAATTTTAAATCAGCTCTTCGACATCCAGCACTCACACTCGCCATTTTCTTCAGAAATTGCATTTTCTAGTTGATCCATGTTATCTCCTCCGGTCCCTGCAGTGGTGTTTGGACAATGTTCTGTTTTTATGTGTGTGTTCCAGGTGCTTCAGGAGAGATTCACCAAGTTTGCCAACGAAACCAACAGCATTGGCCAGCAGCGCATGGAGCAGGTGAACAAAATGGTGAACGAGATGATCGACTGCGGCCACTCGGATGCCGCAACCATCGCGGAGTGGAAAGACGGCCTGAACGAGTCGTGGGCTGACCTCCTGGAGCTGATGGAGACTCGCAGACAGTTGCTGGCAGCGTCTCACCAGCTGCACAAATTCTTCACTGACTGCAAAGAGGTACGGTCAAAACAAATATGAGCAGCCTGTGGTTCAGGTGTGCTGTGATCTACAGACAGTCTGGCAGTGATGTGCAGGTTCTATTTTTAAAGTGCTTGTGACAACGCTGTCCTGTGTTGTAGGTCTTGGCCCAGATTGCAGGGAAGACGAAGCAGCTGCCAGAGGTGAGGGCGTGCCAAGCCAACATCACCAATCCAGCCACCCTGCAGAGACTCATGCACTCTTTTGAGCATGCCCTTCAGCTGCTGGTGGCACAGGTGAGCAGGGGCGGCATAAAGGACACAAACTCTTTACTCAAAAATAGAAGTACAGTTAGTGAGCCCAGTGGCCAGTTCAACCTGTACTCCGGTCATCCATTGGCTGTATTAAACCCCAGATGAGCATTATGTAGATCATTGCATACATTGTTGTAAATGTATGTGAAAACCCCCGTGGCCAGTTGTACCACCTTTAGCAGAAACAACGCGTAGACTTACTCGTCCGCCTGGGATAGTCGGATCGGTTTTAGCCTTCATGCTTCTATAGGGAGGGGTGAGCTGAGTTGCATTCTTTCAGGAACCTTACCGCTGGACCCAGTTAATACAGCACACTGGATTTCAAAGGTGCAGGGTGTAAAATTCCACACTCAGTCCAGTAGTAGCGGCAAAGTCCGGCCAGGAGGATGCTGTGGGGACCGGCCAGCGCTAGGGACCGGTCCACCAAGGGGACCCTTGTGTAGCGTGCTGCAATATGTGGTCTGCAGCGTTGACAATAGTTAGCCAGTAATTACTTATTTATTATCTTTCTCTTTCTGTTTCTTCTTTTCCTTTTTCTTGCTTTTCAGAGGAACCGTTTCTTCATCAATTTCTGCCACTTGAGCCTAGTTCAGTTTATCCGTTCTTGGTTACTGTACAAACATGGCAGCACAACATAGTGGTCTCCATGGAAGTGGACTCGCTCTCTCTAGAGATGTGAAGAGCTCGTTCTAAGATAATCTTGATAAAAGGGTTTTATTTCCAGCTGATTGTAAACCAACAAAAACATAGTTTTGACCATGAAATTTCATTTATTCAAAGAGACACCCCTAAATCTTTAAAACTTACTAAGGAGTTTATGATTTCATTTGCATACATTTGTGTGTTTATCGGTTTGTTTGGATTTTTCTTTTGTTTGTGAGCAGGATTATGGAAAAACTCCAGAACGGTTTTACGTGAAATTTTACACAGAGGTAGATTGTGGCATAACGTAGACCCTTTCTTTTGGGTGGAGCATTGAGTCTCAGTTTCAACAGTTCGGTTCAGTTCAGTTCAGTTCAGTTTGATCCTTTGTTGCTCGGTTGGGGATGGCCCTGGGGGCTCAGTGATCTGTACAGAGACACTGAAGTGGAAGGCGCAGAAGACGACCGGGTACAGAGTATTTAAGAGATACTCAGAGAGTTTGTTGGAGTTGTTGGTAGATTTAGAGGCTGGCAGTAACTCAGACCTTAATGGAGAAATCTGCATGAATCTTTCCTAAGACCTAGAGAACTGTTGTGCCTTGGCAGAGGTTTGTGCTCTTGAGAGTTTTTTTGTAGTTTATGTTGAAATCAGTATAATTGATATTAAACCAAGATAAAGAAACACTGAACCATTCATGGAATAATCCAATGAGGCTCCACACGCGGGTGATTTTTAAAAATTAAATCAGTGTGACTTAGTTAATAATCCGTTTGTCCTCGATGCAGGTGAGGCAGCTGCAGGAGAACGCTGCCCAGCTGAGGACCATCTACGCTGGTGAGAAGGCTGAGGCCATCATGGTCAAAGAGCAGGAAGTGATGGAGGCGTGGAAGGACCTGCTGAGCTCTTGCGAGGCCAGTCGCGTCCAGGTCACGTCAGTAACCGACAAGGTGCAGTTCTTCTCCGTGGTGCGAGAAAACCTGATGTGGATGGAAGGAATCATGGGCCAAATAGGATGGGATGAGCCCAGGTAAGGCATCGGACACATCCTGTGAAGAGCACCTCATCTATGAAGTTTATGTATGATCCAGGCTCAGTAGATGGATCTTGTGGTCCGGCGCCCAGTTAAACCCCCAGTCTCTGTGGTCTTTTGTAGTCCCTGCGGACACAACTTCATTACTGTGAGGATGAGGCTGCTGGGCCACCTTGACCTCATTTTTACATGACATCTGTTCTTCAGTATAAAGTAGTAACTGAGGGCTAAATTATTCACTGTAGTCACTGTCACTATTGGTCATCTTAACCAGCCAGCTCAACCATTTCATGCGCTTCTCTGACATTTTTAATTTGTTTCCTCCTGCAGCACAGCACTGTACAAAATACAGTACCAAGATAGAAAAAATAAATAAAAACAAGAATATAAGTATGACTGTGTAGTACTTATGACTGTGTAGTACTCGTGTGCTCTATGTTGAGTAAGTCAATCAACAGAAAAGCACATCTTTCAACCTATTTTTGTTGAGAATGGACATTTTTCATGTGATAATGTCAAGTATCTTAATTCGGTTTCTCATGGTGGAGATTTTTTTCTGGATCATATTTTATGTTTTATGTCATCGTATAATCACTATCCGAACCCGTAGGTTATCATGGTGGCAGCATCTCCTCGGATGCACCCATAATGGTTTACAGTCCGATCAGAGGAGATTTCAGTCAACCTTTTTTTTAAATTTTTTTTATTTAAAACAAATAATAATGAATAATGAAATAATTCAGAGAAAATAATCTAATAGCAAAGGGGAGTGGAGAAAATAAGAAGCGTCTGTCCAAACAGGACTTGCTGTACCAATGTGATAAACAGAGATCATCTGCATTTCTTTTATGATCTTCTTCTGTAGTGTTGACTTTGAAAAATTGCTACGCTAATTACCGACCCAGCGTTCAAACTACAGGTTTCATTCGTTTTAACGGATGGAACCATTTGTTGTCAAGCACGTTGAGTCAGACCAAAGTTAAGGATTCACCCATTTTTTGCTTTCTTCTCTAAATATTCTGATATTACCTGTCATAGGGATTTAATCGCTCTGGAGGTGATGATGAGGCAACATCAGGAGCTGAAAGCCAAAATAGACGGCCGCACCAAGACCCTCCAGCAGTGTGCTGACCTCGGCAAGATCCTGATAGCTGCAGGCAACCCCGCATCAGAGGAGGTAAGGCGGACGAATCCACTCCAACTCACCTTGATGATAATAAATACATTTAATGTTGTAGTGACTGGTCAATCTGTGTGTCACCCCAGATTAAAGAAAAACTGGACAGCCTCCTGGCTAAGCAGAGGGATCTTGTAGAGAAATGGGACAAACACCAGGAAAAGTTACAGCGCAGTGAGTAACCACATCAGAGCAGAACCGGCATTTAAAAACCATGAATCATGGATGCAACTCATTGTTCTTCTGATTTTGGCTCCACAAAAACTCTTATCACGTCTAAAATACCCCACAAAATCATGCAAACCGGTCTGCTCTCACCTCCAGAGCAGGAACGTTTCCGGTACGCCCAGGAGACGGTGAGGGCAGAGGCCTGGCTGAAGGCCAAGGATCCGCTGATAACCTCCAAGCAGCCAGCGGGAGGAGGAGGGGCCCCGGCCCAAACAGACGAGGTGGAGCAGCTCATCCTTCGCCATGAGGCCTTCCGCAAGGCTGCTGTAACCTGGAAAGAACGCTTCAGCTCTCTCCGCCAGCTTTCTGCAGTAAGCTTGACTGTAGATAAATGTTTAATCACTTAGATGGAGTAATTATTTAATACTGCTACGGGGGAAAAAACGGGGATGATGGGTTTGCTTAGCTGGCAGAGACGCATGCCATTTACTGCATGACGTGCAGCCTCACTCAGTGCACCCATCTGCCTCTCATGCGCCGTTGTTTAGTAGCCAATAAAACAGACTGGTTTGACTTGTTGTGTCTCTATTTTATTGGCCTATCCTGATTTAATTTCTTGTACCAATCGTTGGCGCTCTTAGTTATTTCGTTAACTCTCCTTTTAGGCTGAGAAGAGAAAAGAGGAGGAGAAAAAGATGACCCCACTCTCCTGCCGAAGGATGTTCCCTCAATCCTGCCTGACGCCAAGCGTTCTCTCAACTGGTGCTACCTCATCTTTCTTGAGGCAGACAGTGCAGGCACATTTAGAACACAAGCCCCTGCAGAGCAGTCTGGATATGGGTGCCACTCTCGCAACCAAGAGATTGTCCTCAACCCTAGCCAACTACAACCCGGTTCTAAATGGATCGGGCTACCCTGGGCTCGAACTGCAGGGCAGTGGGAAGTTGGCCGGCTCCTCATACCTTGGGAAGAACAAAGCAGGAAGTGACTCTGGTGGGGGAGGAGCAGATGTTTCTCCTTATCATGGGATAAACCATCAAACTCTGAGCAGTTCTGAGAACTCTGGGTACTTTGGATTTACCACTGGGAGTGTTGGCAACATGCAGATCCATCTAGGCAGCGGCAGGTTGGGAAGTTCCGGTAACCTAACTCAGCAGCCTTGCAGTGGAGCTATCGGAAGCTCAGGGTTTCTTCCTCAACAGAATATGAGCAGTTCGGGATACTTGACCCAACCGCAAAGTTCTGGATACTTGGGACAACCGCCTAATTTAGGCAGTACAGGATATTTGGCACAACAGTCCAGCATGGGGAGTTCTGGGTATTTGGCACAACAGTCCAATTTGGGGAGTTCTGGGTATTTGGCACAGCAGCCTAGCTTGGTCAGTTCTGGATACCTTGCGCAGAATTATCAGAGCGGTGGGGGGATGGGTAGCTCGGGCTACCTGGCACAAAATCATTACAGCAGTGGAAGTCTGGGGAGTTCTGGTTACTTGGCACAGAGTGGTGGCATCATGGACCCTAAGATGGCATATGCATGGCAGCACCTGAAAGCTGACTTCATGCAACCAAGGATTAATCACATCCACAAGGCTGTAAACCCGCTCATAGAGGCCAGCAGAATGCAGCGCGAGCAGTTTGGGGAAATCCCAATGGCAGACATGACGGGGCCAGAGTCGGGGCTGGAGCTCCTCCACGGCCGTCTCCAGAGGGATCCCCGCGGCAGTCGTTCTGACCCCCAGATGGACCATCTGAGGCGGGAGAGAGAGTACAAGCTGGGCAGACAGACCTCCAGTGAACAGGAGATCCAGGCCAGGCTTAACGAGCTGCCACTGATTGTGCGTCAGGAGCGCTACAGGCGGCGTCTGGAGCGTCAGTCATCCAGCGAACAGGAGGGCAGCGGCAAGCAGAGGCTGCAGAGGCAGGACTCGAGTGACCTGGAGGGGTCCATTAAGGATGGCTCTGACAAGCGCTCAGGGTAGGTGGTGCTCACAGTGATATTCAAATGATCCTCACGAAATTTGGCTTTACAGATTTGCCTTGTCAGCACTTCCCAGTGTGAGCCTAGCGATGTTTAAGGTCACATGATGACTGCGTTCCCTGTTTGGGAGACTCATGTCTGCTGTCATTGCAGAGAGAAGAGGTCCACCATGGCTGACATCGTAGAACAAGTCCAGGAGAGAGAGGCAGCAAATGTGAGCATCATAATGCTGTTTTATAGCCTCATTTTTCTTGTGTCATTATCTCACCTTATCTTTTTCTCTGCTCTCTCAGGCACGTGGCGAGCCTTATCGGCCAACCAGCAGCCTCTCAGCACCTGTGACTCGTTTTGACGGGCGTCCACGCGCCAGAGACCGCCCTAAACCGAGAAGGAGGCCCCGTCCAAAAGAGCCGGAGGAGACAAGGCGTTCTCGTTCGGCTCCAGCCACTGGTGCTCCAACAACACCTCAGCCTGCTTCACACACTGCCCATAACGAAGGCTTCCTCTACCGCAAAAAGGTCACGAACTCTGACCTTGAAGCTCAACAGAGAAGCCCGAACAGGTACAGCACCGCTTATATGTCACTCCACAAAGCTAATTTACTGCTTTCTTACCTCAACAATGATGTTCCAGTTGCTTTGGAGGTTGATTTTTTTCTTTCAAAACCTTCTTTAATATATGAAATGTTTGGGTTAAGTCCAAGGTTAGGGAAGCTGACAGGAAAAACGTGCTGCACCTTAAGAAAACACGTTCAAATTGAGAAAACATCTTCATCAATTTGAGATCACAAACGACTGCAAAAGCCACAAGACAAAGGAAGCGTTTACAAAGGACACTTAAAAGTGATGCTTCATTTAAGTGCTAGAACAGAAATACACAAACGTTTCATATGATATTTTGAATAACCGTGTTAGCTTTGCCTGATTTGCGAGTCAGGCGGTCATGTGACATGAAATAAACACTTAATCAACATTGGGAATTCATCAACTTAAATTTCATAACGATCCCAACATACACACTTTACTCAAAGCTAAAGTAAACAAGGTGTGTTATACTTGCTTAAGAAAACTCTTATCCACCGTCGCACATATTGACTTCCATGTTGACGTGTTGCCATGGCAACACCTAAAGATTAAACGTCAAAAAAAAAGGCTGTTTCTGTCTATGTGAAACCCCTGACTGAAGTAGAACCTGATGCTTTAATCAATAATGGAAACTCCTCGATCTGCCATTTTAATGTTCACTGATGAACATTAAAAAAGTAACAGTAATAATGTTTTTAATTTCTCATTTTTCCAAGAAAAAGTTGCTTGCTTTAGCTTTGGGTACTGTGTTAACGTCATGATTATGTTTATTTATCATATTCGCAAGGTTGATTGAGGTTTTATTCTAAGTCACATGACCGCATGACCCTGATGTTAGCGAAGTTAACACAGCTAATCAATATTTGAAAATCTTTATGTATTATTTCTGCTCTATTCTTTTAAAGAAACATTTTAAAAGCGCCTCCAGGGGTGCATCACTTTTAAGTATCCTTTGTTAAAACTTTTGTGCTGTTGTAGCACCTGTTGTCAAATTGATGAATCTGTTTCCTTGACTTGCATGTGTTCTGTATATTTCCATGTGTTTTCTTGAGTTGCAGCACGTTAACTATATCCTCGAAACGTTGGGGATGTTATTGAATCGTCATCGCCGCTGCATTGGCAGAGTTTTTGCTTTAATGCGATAACTCAAAAGAGAAGATCTATCTTGATTTAATGTTTTACTCTAATTGTTCATATTTTACTATCTAGGGGGAGCTTTTTAACCAAAACCCAACTTCCTTCAGTAAGGGGGATTGCTTGTACAATGCAGGGGATTGGAGGCTTTTTGGGCATACACCTGTGCTGTTGTTGACAGAAAAAGCCGTTTGAGTCATCGGTTGAGAGGAAACTATATTGATTTTGCTGTTACAGATGTATGTAGAAAGAAAAGAAAGAAAACAGCCCAAGTAGAGTCTGTAGACGTACAGAGATGTCTGGTTAGCATTGAGCAGCATGTAGCACAATGGTGTCCAACTTCTCTGTGAACTGCTCAGACGTATTCATAAATAGCCGTAGTCCAATGAAGGCAAGAAAAAAGTGGCAAGAAAACTGACTTATTCTTGCTGGGATGGAGAACTGGGATTCGTTCAGACAAAGAAACTCAGTTTGAGTTTCTGACCAGGCCCTGAGTGAGTGGTTTGAAAGATAAGTTCTGATCAATACCAATATCTACAGAATTATTTGCGGTGATGATTTGAACTTAAAATCCTTTTGAGATTTCAGGAAAGCAGATCTTAGACCTGTTTAGATCAACTTAATGTGTGATATTCATTTCTCAGCAAGTCCTGGGTGAACGTATATTGTTCGCTGAAAGAGGGAAAGCTGACCTTCTACAAAGACGCCAGGAACCACAACACGACGTACAATGAAGAGCCTCCTGTCGACCTTAGTAACTTCTCATTTGATCCTGCCATGGGATACAAGAAGAAGAAAAACGTCTTCGTTCTTCAGTAAGAGCTGTGTGGTGGTGGCATTTGTGATTTTAAATAATGATTTTAGCAGTTGACTGTTAATGTTGTCGATTTTTTGATAATTAAAAGAAACTGACAATCCCTGTTGATTTTCTCTGCAACAGAATGGACGATGGAACCAACTTTGCTTTCCACGCAAAAGATGAGGTAAGAGCATTTATTTATTTCATGTGACTCTTCTAGCTTTCTGTTCTTTGAAGTCAAGCTTCGCCTGAATTTCGTACCCAAAATGAAACTTAGAATGGCTCCACAACTATTAGGTGTATTTGCATGACCCTGGTGTCGATGGACAGGTAAGACCTAAAATAATTTATTTTCAGTGTCAATAACATTGTAGATGTTATTATGTTTGATTAATCTCTAAATAAATGCAGAAAACACAATTTGTAATAGAAAAAAAATGCTAAAACATCATTATATTACAGTAACACCAAAAACAAAAGGAGGCAGTTTTAATGGTACGGCTGATTGGGGCAATATTTTTAATGGTCCATTAAAATGATTGCATCAATGTAGGATCTAGTGGTGTGGTTGCAGATAGCAAACAAATAAATCCCCCAGTGCCCACTAGTGTGGATAATAGTGATATGATCTGTATCATTGGGTGAAATTATAAAAAAAAAGGACTGTCTTGCAAATGTCACAGAAAATTCCTGATCCCGCTTCATTGTCTGGACAGAATTTTTTTCAATATGCCCAACATATTCCACAAAAAAAGGAAACCCTGTATGTTTTCCTGGTCTCTGCAGGATGACCTGAAAGCTTGGACCTCAAACATCACCACCTGTATAGCTGAGCACGAGGCCATGGCCATATGGGACAAGCCAGGCACGTCCTCCATGGACCCCGACCACTCGGAGAGGAAGGAGAAGTCGGAGGGCGACGCCGACGCCAGATCGGAGCGATCCGAGCTCGTGGAAGGGGAAGAGCGCTCCGAGAAAGAAAGGTCAGAGAAAGGGGAAGGCTCTGAGAAGTTAGACACTTCCGAAATCGCTGACAAAGTGGAGGGCGGGGCGGGGGGCTCCAGTACGTCTGGGAAGAGCAAATGAGGAGCCCATTTGAACATTACTCACCGACTCATGACGGCAGGTGGGAGGGATGATGGAGAGCATGTGCAGCTAGGTTTGCAGACCCTCGGCGCCGGATACGCACTGAGGCCTCGCTCCTTGGACTGGTTATAGTTACTGTGACAGACTAAGCTCTCGCCCTTTTCCCCCCTCCCCCCTTCACCCAGGCAATACATCAGTGCTTGCATTGTGCCACCGGCTGGTAGATAGAAGGACGGCCCCGACAGAAAGACAGACGGACAGACTCCAGGAATTAGCCACCGTCACTTCCCATTGTTTAACAGCATCTTTCTGTGTGTACCTTTGACTGATGATGTAATGCTCTGTCTAGCTGGACAAACCCGAGGAGCGGCGAATGGAACGTTTCACAAGAGTAGAAAAAATACCTTTTGGAAGCAATATACTTTTTTTTTTAGTTTCATCTCTTTGTTGGAGAGAGGAGAAAAAAAAGAAAAAAGGAATCAAGACATAATTAAAGTGAATTCTATGAAATGTCACCTGAGCTTATTCAAGGCGGTTGTGCACCTTAGACACTCGACACACCTGTATACTAATCATAAAGACATGTAATCCCAGCACACTGCTCGATCGTAATATAAAGGAATGCCATTCTTCTCCAGTGGTGTCAATGGAAACACACTTGAGGGTTTGTTTTTTCCGTTTCTACTCTTATTATTTGTCCACAGTGATCGATGACGTTGACAGAATTGTCCATCAAATTCTAATCCATCAAATCCGAGGTGCGATCAAAGTGGCAAACGCTCAGAGTGACACTAGGCCGATGTGACACAATGCCTTTGTAAACATGACAGAACATTGCATGAAATAGTCTTTTAGTGTATGTATGTTAAACTTGCCTTTATTTTTATGTTCTTGAAATAATTTGGGCCGCATTGGAATTGCAATAATTTGATATTGTGGGTTGGGGTGGATTTTGCTCTCACCGTCCACTTCTTCAAATCTAGAGAGTTAAATTTGACGAGCAAGCATGAGAAATAAGACGTGTTTCTTTCGTGGCAGAGGTATAATAGCAGAGAAACGACTACTCCGTCATCTGTAACAGGTATTGAGACGCTCCTTCGCTGTTTGTACTGCATTTTATTTTCCACTGAATGTACTGATTTCAGCTGTGAATTGTTCGCCGCGGAGATCGTTGGCGCCCCGAAATTGTAAAACCCCTGCAGCAGTTCACCGAGAGCTAACCCCTCTCTGTACCCTGTGCTCATTTCAAGGTAAAAAAATCTTCATCACAGGCAAGTTAAATGTAAAACTGTCATGATTCAAGTCATGAATTGTATATACCTATCTTTGTATGTATCAAATAAATCCTGTGCTCTAATAAAAACAATACTCTGAAGTGAAAAATGGGTAAAATTAAAACATTTGTATTAATCCACAAATGCAATCATCACTCAAATATACGACATTTTAATTGAAAAATATGCAAATTAGGAGTCATCGTTATATCATAGTGTATATATGTACATCAGTATCTAGTTGTACGACACCTTTTACCAGGGAAGAGCAGCAGGACATACTCTAGGTATGCTTGTTGTATTTTTATATGCAGATATTTATTCGTAAGGAGTTGCCCCGCAGCCCCGGTAAGAACTTGTCGTAATAGCTGATTGAGTAGTCGGTGTGTCCGTCAGAGGTGTGCTAAATTTATATATAACACACAAGAAGAAAAAGCCCGAGCAGTTTAGTAGACGCTGCTGTGGAGTATTTAACTATCGGTGACTAATGCGGAGAACAGCGATCGCAGAGATAAACTTAGTTCACGCCGTCTGTGTCTGTTATTTTTATATCAGACACATATTATATCTAATAGTAGAATTAAAGTGACTGTGGGTAAAAATGTAGCCATATTGAAACTACATTCAAGTTAAAGAAGGGAGCAGAGGCTGAGGCTTTAATCAAACGTACTTCCTGTCACGGTTTTGGTTTCAGTTTGTTGTTCCCTATTTTACTTTGAAAGTTCAATTTTCCTTTCCTTTTCCTTTTTACTTCCTGCCTTTACAACAATTTTCCACCATTTTGTTAACTATCTTTATCATATTCATACCTATGGGCAATTTTAAATCATGAGTTCACCTATACTGCATATTTTCAAAACTGGCCATCTCGGGCGTGTTGTGAATTAGAAAACGCTGTAGTACACATGTCAGGCCAGTAGAGGGCGAGGAAGAAACACGTCGCCTATTAAAACTAACTCAGGAGAAGATGATAGATAAGTTGTCGCAGGTTAACTATTTTGTTTTGTGAGAAAATTCAGGATTTGTTTTTAGAGCGCGAGGATCATTATTTTTTATTTAGCACGAGAAAAAGAAACGTAGCATGAGATCTTGATTTGAAATGAAGGAAACCGTGAACACATGAAACATAGAGATGTTAACTGTATGGAAGTCCATCCAGAGCATTTCAACTCGTCTTACTCCAGTTTTACAGCCACCCAACCCTGTGCCCGCTTTCCTACCCTGCCCTGGTGAAAAAGGGACGGGACCCCTGATACAACTGTCAGGGCGAAAAAACAAAAAAAAAAAGATGTATGCAATTTTTGTTATCTTATATCTAAATTTTGACTTAAAGTTTTGATAAATAAATAGATAAATAGATATAAATGTCTAAAGAGGCCTTGTCACTCAATGTGGTCATAGACAAGGACATAATTTTGTCGCTACAGGGCCTCTACACTACAGGGTAGATTCTTGGAGAGGGAGGAGTGAGCTGATATACGATAATTATTTGCAATCACGGACCGTTAGATGCCACTAAATATATGCACTGCACCTTTAAATACTAACAGAAAGATTAGCAATAGGAGACAAGTGGACACAGGTGAAAACAGTCAACAGCCTAAACTGAAGGAACCGAACGCAGGAAGTGTAGCTTGAAAGAGAATAATCTTTCAAAAATAAAACGGAAACAAGAAACTGGAACCAAAGCCTTGACACCAAAAATGTTTCTCAATTTTCTTTCACCCCAAACATCTTCAAAAAAAGAGTCAGAAGTCTTGATTTCAAAAACAAAAACCCCAAGGATGTATGAGATGTGTTCGCTGATGTCAGCCCGTCAGATTAGTCGAACAGCAGTAGGTAAGCGCCGTTCTGATGTGAAGGTCAGCCATCTTAGTTTTCCTTGAGTGCCATGTCATGCTGTTTGATGCGACAGTGAGAGCAGGTGGTTATTGGAGCATAAATAACATTTGCGTGAGCCTGTCATTGAAATACATGTTTTTATTGGAGTAGTATTTTCATGCAGCTGTGATCGTTGGGACTCATGACAGATACTTAGGCTACATCACCATGTGCGTTTTAACTGTTTGCCTCCTCTCGTTTCTAGGAAACACAAGGGAAGAAAAAAAAATATTGTGCAAACTTTGTTTCCTTCATTGGTGGTCTTACCAGTATAAATGTCTTTGTTACTATACATTACAATTTGCTGCTATGACATTAAATAAACCTCCAAACTTGCTGATGCAAACTTGACGTTGAATTGATGCTGCACACACACACACACAAACACACACACACATTGTCACACACACAAAACTGATTGAAACATTGATTTCCAGCTATAAGTTGAGCTGCTATGAATCTGAAGGTGGAGGGTCCAGCAGAGAAGACACGGCAGAAGATCACCGCGATACACACCGTGCTAAAGCAGAGGTGGCTCCAGATGTCCTGCTCAATTGTTTGGTTGAGCTCATTTTGAGTCACTGTTTCTTTCTGAAAACTATGACTGAACCTGATTATAATATGAGCCAGTGGCAGCATGTATGCGCTGAAGAGTAAGGGGCCAAGGATGGAGCCCTGAGGGACACCAAATGTCAAAGGGGCCACAAAAGAGGAGGGATTAACCTTGGCTACTGAGAAAGTCTTATTCAATAAGTGGGAAAGTTTTTGTTTTTTTTGCATATTAAAGCACTTAAGGACTTACTAAACAGAATTATCTAACTTTATTAAACAAAACAAAAAGTCTCATAAGTGTCAAGTAGTTTTCTAAAAACAAGCATTGACAAAGGTTTGAGCTATGATAATTAAAAGTGACTTTTCTTTCCATAAAAATACAAAATTACATTATTAAATAATTTTTTTCACTGTTTGACCATTTTGTCATTTCATTGTAAATTTAGAATGTCTAAGATATGAAATGAAAAAATGCCCAAAAGAAATTAAATATACAACTAAATGTTTTTCCCATAATGTTTATGCTTGGTTTATTAATGGGTAAATATCACTATTA
This sequence comes from Lophius piscatorius, assembly GCA_009660295.1. Taxonomy (NCBI): domain Eukaryota; kingdom Metazoa; phylum Chordata; class Actinopteri; order Lophiiformes; family Lophiidae; genus Lophius; species Lophius piscatorius. The sequence goes on along the minus strand of VRLP01000426.1, from coordinate 165,735 downwards.
TTTCACCGATAAGTTACATACGGATAGAATATGTGAGTATGTTGCTGATGGATTAAGTACACTTTGTTTTATTGAATATTAAAAAATCAAACGGTGTATCGGTTTCGGAACCTTCAGAACCACTTTGCCAAATCTTTTGGGCTTTTTTGTGGATCAATTTATGGAGGCCTTACATGAGATATCTAGCTGGAAGCAAAAGTTGTTTATTAGATGGATAGATTTAAAACAGCTCAATACAACAGATATTACGTTTCCCATATCTCACACTAGAAATTGCTTTTACTGACGACTGTAGTCTCTAAATGATTCCAGTGTTAAAGGAGAGCCTCTCCAGTTCATTGTAGAGATCTTCTGGCTGCTATGACCTGATGCCGACCCGGACACCATCTTACGGAAAGGCCTCCAGTTCTAGAATATACGTGGGTTTACTTGCTGTGACCGTCTTTTGCAAATCCCACTCAAATGAGGCAACTGTGACGGCCTCTCCAGAATGTTCCAGGACTTCTTCTGAAACCAAGCCTCGGTGGACTTTGAGGAGTGCCTTGAATTAAAAATAAGCAGAGAAAAGAAAAATAGGTCCAATCAAGACAGTTGTTGATGGTCAGAAGATACGCAGTGTGATGGAGAAGAAGTTAGCGCTGTAATCTCACATTGCATTCAACTTTAAAATATAATAAATATATAAACAATAAAGTAAAAAAAACAAAAAAACATGATGTTTATATACATACATATATTTTAGATGATGGCTGTGTTTCAGGAGGAAGAGGGTCATCCCTAAATCGGAAGATCGGCGGTTCGATTCCTGGACTGGACCTGCATTCTCACATCACTATCCAGGATGTTGAATCATTTAGAGACTGGAGTCATCAGTAAACAGCATTTTGTTTTTTGTTTTTTTGAAAAATATTTCGATTGTATGTTTGTTCGAGCAATTTAAATTGTTCTGTTCTGTTTTTTGTTTTTAACAGGCAGCTGATAAATAATATTTGGCCAATAGACCTAATACACAACGGTTGAATACTTTTACCTCCAACCGTATCATATAGAGTACAGTTAAATATGATGCTATGACATTAATGTATGAGTTCAACAAATGCAATAATAAAAAATGGGCGTGTCTATAAAGTGTTGAGCACCACATCGAGTTCATGCTGTCATTCTGTCCCAACTGTATGAATGAAACATTGACCAGAAGTCAACCGAATGCTTCACATCCTTCATCGCTTACTTCAGCCAATGAAAATCCAGAATTTCATCCCAGGTAAGTTTGGGCACTTTGGTAGTTGACATTTGAATAATTTCTGAGAGGAAAATTAAATGTTTATGCAACTATTTGTTTGGCACAAAAGTACAGCTCCACGCACAGCGTGAAGCAACAGTAGTAGTAATTCAGAATCTATCTCACAATAATCCGTGCTTTGTCAAATAAAGTCGACAACCACCCTTTTTTTTTTAATACAAATGTTCACTTTATGATGGTTTTGTCATTCTTTATCTTCGTCTGTCCAGGAAATATGAAAAAAGTTTCGTAAAATGTCAGTTCACCCCTTTGATTTCTTTTGTCTCCTCTATAAGCTCATAACATGGCCAATAAGAGTAATGTTACAGTGTTACTGTGAGAGTTATGATATTTTAATATATTTTCTTGTCCTTTAATTCTTGACCTTTAAGGTCTGATTCTGGAGATAAATGTTCATATGGCATTTCAGATAACTCTGCAAATAGTGCTACAACCATGCAAAATAATGATTAAAAAACATATACATGCAAATCTCTGCATTACAATGTGAAGCATTTCCACATTAAAATTCTAAAAAAACAGCTTTATAATTGTTAAATATTTTTGGGAGTGATATAAAATGTTTCCAAGGATGTTCAAACCCCTAGAAATGCACACTTTGTAAGCTTAATTTCAAGAGTGTTTCATTTGGTCACCTGCTGTTTAAGAAATTTCGAGGAAAGAAACAAAGCAATAACATAAGCAGCAATGAAAGCAGTGATAAGAGCTGGACTGCAGTCGCAGAGATATAATTTAACCCCAGACAACACTGACATCCTCATCTTATTGAAAGAGAATCATAACATTAAGGTCTTGCCTCTTTTACTTTCTGTCCTTTTTGCTCTTTCTCTTCTATTTCTGTTTCTTATTTTAACGGTGGGGGCAACAAATATTTTTGTCCACCTTTTTTCAAAGGGCAAAGGATCACGAAGACTCATATCGCACTTATATTTAACATCTCAGAATTGACCATTTTTATTTCAATATTTGACTGCTTAAATATTATTTTTATTTTTGGTCACAAAACATCGATATTTTAAGAATTCAATAATTTCTTTGACTAATGAATAGCGAGCAACGTCAAATTTGTCTATTTGAGTCTGAATGATTTTAATCTATTAAACCTGTATTACAATGACTCAATTTTGTCACGTGACCGGTTTCTAATCATTTATCTAGGGGCGTGGCTCTGTCTACTGCGCATGTACGGAACCCGTTGGGTTTACCCAGCTAGCCAGCCAACCACTTTTACAGAAATGGCCAGTTGGGGAAGAGTTACCTCTGTTTTGAGGCAGGTCTTGCGGACTACTCAGTCTCTGAAACGGTTCCCAGCGCGTCGGGCTGTCGGTCGCGGTGTTTTTGGTTGTGTCATAGGAACCGGTGTTATCTGTTATTACCAGTATCATGTAAACAAGAGGACTCTGCCCTACGTCGTTCTTGCTGAGGAGCAGAAAGTGAGTATAGACACCTGAAAAAGTTTTGGCCGTTTATAGTGAGCGCAAATAGTCGGAACGAAGGCATTAATATGGCGTTAATATGTGTTTATGAACACTTCACGAGACAGTATGGCGTCAATACACTTACAGGCGGCTACCGCCACCCAGCGGCCATTCGTGGCTACAGCATACAGTTGAAATCCACCCATGAAATTTATCAGGTTGATTGGTTCATAGCTGGGATTCTTCTGGGGTCTGGCATACATTATAGGGTACACGATTTATCCAAAGACACCCTCATAATCATCACACAGATTAAGCATGTGTTTACTGCCATTTATAGTCTTAGATGGCATTGGAACTATACATATTTAAATACTGGATCACAAATGGCATAACATCCCTTTGCCATATTATACAGGTCAGCGAAATTATGTGTTTTCTAACACTGAGTGAAACGATATCTCTAAACAAGCCCGACTTTCAACGAATTCTCCAGCTAAAAATAAAACAGAATATCGGGAATGCCAGTGAACCTTTTTTAAACTGTTAATAAAACCAAAAACAAGCAGATATTAAAGGAGGCATCATACCCTCAAACATACAAAAGAGTCAATAATTTAAAAGAGGACTCAACAACATTCATAAAGGACAGGTGAATGAATGACGTCTTAGAATTACTGATGAGGAATGGCAACATATGTGCAAATTCCAGTGCCGGAGGACATGTGCCTGTCAAGTCGTAAATCATAATCATATTTTCTGGAAATGACAACACATAGAGAACAACTGTCATGAGATCTGTAAAGCACTACCAGACCATTTATCATCACTTAAAACCAGGATTATATTCAGGTTTTATATATATCAAGTTATAAAAGGTATTGATAAATTTCGAATCGGCATATTGTTTTCCGCTGGGACAAAGATCCTGACCAAAAGACGGCCGTTGCAAACTCTTCCTACCATAAATGGCTGGATAGATGTGATAATGGACATCTATAAGCAGAAGCTAACTTTCTTGGATAACTTGAAGATGAACATCTTTATACAGCACTAGGTTGAGTATGTCACTCCTCTCAAAAACGCTTTTGTTAAGATAACGTACGGAAGAAACGCTTCTATTTTTTTCTCCTTCTCGTAAGCTCAATGAACAAACCTGGCGGCTAATGCTGCGGATGTTTTGGATTTGTTTTCTTTTGACTCTGCTACTCTCTGGTTTTATTTTATATAGCACTAACGTTACGTCTCCACGTTCAAGTTCAAACTTTTCTTGTGATTGCACAAACTGGTACAACTACCTCTGATGAGTGCAAATTAAAATACAGATCTAAACAAAAAACAGACAATGGTATAAACACAACCAATGAATAAGACTACAATCAATAATATAGAAAATAGTCAATTAAAGCACAGGTTTGCTCATGAGCACCTTTTGTAAATGGCAGAAAAGGACAATTTAAGAGACAAAGAGGCTTTTAAAAATCAACAAAAAAATATTGATACAGCTAATTTGTTACTTTAATGTCTAATTTTAAAATTTTTGTACATTCCTATCTTTTTTAAAGCTTAATCCTTAATCCTATGGATTTAAACACTGATAAACAGAAAAACATATAAGTATCTAATACATTTTTTAAAAAGGGTCATTTTATTAGAATGCATTTGGACTGTTCTTGATAATAATTAAACTTTTAAGACATTTGAAATTAGCAGTTTAAAACTGACTTCTATGTCAGGATGGCTAATCAGAAACGTTAGCCAGTGTGAATGTTTGTGTGGTGAATAGATTCATCAATTACGAGGAATTTTGGCAACAAACATCCAAGATGGTTGTGATGTAGTAAGAAAGAAAGGCATGGAGAAAAGCACCTCGTACCCATTGTGAAGTCTTCTTGTTGATGGATCTCTGCTACTGTGGAACTGGACATCTTGTAAAAAAGACACGGTTCCATGGACATCCAATACCAGCAGATAAACCGGATGAAAAACCTAAAAGCCTCTGTCAGGAAGCCTGAAGCGGGCCGTGGTTGGACCTCCCAGCAGGATAATGATCCGAAGCAAACCTCAAGGAGGACGGAGACTCGGGGCTGTTGTTGTGGCAAAATTGGGCTGCACAAAATATTAAATGCAGGCAACCGATAACTGTATCACACATGTTTTAAAAACAAAACAATTAAAAATGGAAAACAATTGAGAAAAAAACAGTTTAAAACAATTACAAAAACATTAGAAATGAAGCTTGGAACTGTCACAGCATCTTAACGAGGTCAACGTTATGTTCTGCTGAGGCAAAGTTTTTAGGGGCATAGAAAAAGGCAGTTCTTCCCAACATTGCATAAACTCTTGGCTCCTGCAGGGGGAACCATGTCTGTTGAATTAAGAGAAAATCTCTAAAATAAATAGCAGAATTTGTGTTTTAAAATGGATCGGGAGGGAAAAAATAAAGAATGCTGTGTTGTTGTCGTGGTGATTTGATTAATACAGAGAAATCATCATCTGAGTATAATTTTAAAAAAGGGGGTATTGAATAATTTTAATGACCCTAGTTGACGGCGATATTTCTGTTGTGCTGTTTCAGAATGCTGCTGCTCCCCCCCAGTTGTCTGCCAGAAGGGTTCGTTTCATCCAGTTCGCCTCTGTGTTGTACAAACAGGAGCCCTACATGACGCCCAGAGACTTCCTGTTCTCTGTGATGCTCGAGCAAGTTGACCGTAAGATTGTCTCCTCTGATTGGATGGCGCTGAAAAAGCTGTGCATCACATGTCATCATCTACATAGTCGTCAGACCAATATGTGGCCTTCATCAGTTTTAGCTCCACTAAAATGTACAAATAAATGAACCATGATGAGTGGTTGACATTTAGGTGTTTCTCCTAAATACTTTTTTTTTAACGTAATGATTTCAAGGTGACTCCTCAGGTTGATCATCTTCTTCCTAACGTACATGGATTTGCCAAACATCTTAACACCGCCTGCTGAATATTATTATTTAGCATTTCTATCAGAACCAGCAATTTTCTTTTTAGCAACTTGCGCAAGACCTGCAGCTCTGGGGATGCGCTGACCCAGAGGTCTAGCCATTACAATTTGGTCCAGAACGTCAAACACGTCAAATCAACTTCAGAACAAAATATTCACTTGCTGCTTAATTTATCCCGCCCAATGACGGGTTGCCATGGAAACGATATAATCCATGCTATTCCCGTCAACCGTCAGTGGTTAGAATGTTATGGCCGATTGGTTCTGAGTATCCAGTTGTTTGGGGGATGTTAGAGAGGATTTATAATCCAGATGACTGTGGTACCTTAACTATTTAACCAGGAGCTCCCTCGGTACTGAAGCCTCTCCTCAGAGGGAGACCTGGTGAAAACACACTATGGAAAAGATTGAATCCAGCTCAAATAAAAAAAATTACATTTCTCAGTTTTAAATACTTTCAATAGCTTTGATTTTTTTTTTCCAAGTTGGACTCGATGATAACGGAGCTGAAGTCAGGAAACTGATGTAGAAGAAAGGTGTTTTTTTCCCCAGAGTTTATTTCCAATCTTTTGAACCTGGTGGGAAAAGCTTCAAGGGTGTATTGGAGAAAGCCGAGCTCTACAAACTACAAACGCTAGGTTAAACCCTGAGGTGAGAAGCTCCTGAGTTTTCGGTTCCAGACCAGCTGATCTGAAATGGTTCAACCAACTCTGTTTGTTGAGTTTGTTAAGTCTGAGTTACACTGTTGCACGAGGACGATCGAAAGCCTCAGATTCTATATTCACCATGGCAACCAGTGAGATGCTACAGTATGATCGCCATAGGTCACGCATGTGAGAAACAATCACATTGACCAAGAGATATATCTTCCAGGTCCTTCAAGATTAAATGATGATTTTTTCAATCATGATGTACCAAATCATATATTAATCTCTTGGATATCTATGAATGTTCGTAGTGCAACGCAGATCCTAACAATTAATAAAGAAATCATCTGTTTGTTCTAATGTAGGAAAGCTGCAGAAGAGATATTTGACAGCAGAGGTACGGTCAGCGCTTCACTATGGACTCTAGTTGGCATCAAACTGCACATTTATCGTACCGTTTCCTGTTTCTCTATTGGTGACTTTACAGGAAGTTGACAAAATGCTGGCGTCTGCCTATGAAGCTCAACCTGGCAGTGACATGTTCAGAGACCTAGGAGACAGTGGTGAGCCTACATTTATCATCATCAAACTCACTTACGCTCAGAGCGATCTGCTCTGGGATGGAACTTGTTTATTGTCGACGTTAGGTTAAATCCTTCAGAGGTTTTGAATGTCATGGAATCGTCCTTCTCGCCTCAGGTTGGTCATCTTATGCGATAAACCAAAAGCTTTTTCATGGAGCATTTTCATATTTTATCCCCTCATAGACATCAGAACGAGGAAGAACTTGATTGATTTTGGTAAAGTTTGGTTGCATATTTCTGACACCAGGTGGAGCTTTATCTCGAAAAGTTTTAAGGCCAAAAATTCTCAACTGTTTGTCCAATTTAGTCCAAATTTGATGGATATGATTCGACCCAAACAGATCTATCTGAAATATACAATTCATCTATATCGCAGTTTTTTGGAAATAATTTTGCATTTAACTTGAGGAGTTCAATCAGGGGAATGTCTAGTACAACTTTTATATTGGGGATTTTTCTGGAAAATACCCTTGTTGCCGGGGACGACAGCATAAGTCTAGTTTTGTCTTTGTAGCCCTAACAGGAATCGGTCAATACATTTATTACTTCTCAAATGGAGGTTATATGTTCATAGCAATGTATCTGGTTGATTGATTGTTTGTCAGTAGGATAAGTTCTTCATGGATTTCAATGAACTGCTGTAGTAAATGTAGTAAATGTACTTTGTTAACGTCCATTATAAATTAAATGTATTATTATTATTACCTCTGCGTGGAGGTGATGTTTTTGTGTCACTATATTCAGTGGAGCCTCGTCAAACTAATTGTGGTAAAACAAGCTTGTCTCTACCTGATGATGCTTTTATAATGACATCGTGGAAATAAATCTGATTGTCATCTCAGTTGATTTAGTCCCCACTAAATATCCGAACATATCCGGGACGTTCTTGAAGCCTTTGTGGAGGTTTGTGTTCTAAGTGGCCTAGTTTCCTTAACATCATGTCTTCTTTGCGTCTGGCAGGTTTGATATCCTACACAGAGTATCTGTTCCTGCTGACCATACTGACCAGTAAGTAGATTCCCAACACTTTAATGAACAACTGGGCCCGGTAGGTTTTCCCTCGCGCTCAGTTATGATGATGAATTGCTTGTTTATCATTCTCACTGTGCGTTTCACCCACCTGCACGTTTCAGTGGAGTTAGGATAATAATCAGCAGCTGTTTGTGTTGAATTTCTCAGCACAGTCTCCCGGGAGACTGTGCTGAGAAAACGCTTTAGTGTCCTACTAACCCCAGTGCAATGATTCATGGGAGGTTCTGGTTCAGTGAAGTGACGGTGCATTGCTGTTGCAGAGCCGCGCACGGGATTTCACATTGCTTTCAAAATGCTTGATGTTGACGGCAATGAGCATGTGGACAAAAAGGAGTTTCTCACGGTAAGTGTCTGGATTACTTATCCCTGAGACTTCTCTCCATCTGTGCAATATTAACGTTCTACCTGTCTTAATACCTCCTCTTGTAAGTTTAGTGTTTGTATTTTTATATTTAAGGCTTCATATTTATGTTTTTATTCCTCTGTTTATATTGTTCCTATTTGTTATACCTCCTCTGATTTACATTTGTTTGTTAATTCTCACTTTTGTTTGTGCCTGCTTTGTGCTCCTGTAACACTGGGACTAATAAAGGTATATCTTATCTTATCTTATCTTATTGATCACATTGTTTCATATTTAAGAGGAATAGAACACGTTGAGTTTTTTTTCCCGTTGGTCAGATGTATGTATTTAAATGTCACAATGTTGCCACCTTTAATGCTGCGCTGAAGCAACAACAGTTGTGAGTATGGACCAATGAGAAGGTGAGGCAGCTGCACCGCTCGCCATTCGCCACTCGCCTCTGTTATGTGTTTGCATCTCTGCAGCCTGAGTCTTAGCCCATTTCTATTGGGTCACTCTTCTTTTCGTATCACTCTTGCAGTCAGACAAGCAGGATGTGGTCTTAGTCTAGATCAGGGGTTAGTTAGCCAAATCCAGCCCACCAGAGGCCTTTGTCTGGTAAACAGATCCTTGTTACGTAACAGCAGAAATTACCTTATTATTAACTTTTGTAATCAAGGCACCCGGTCCAAACGGGTCCAAAGCTCCAGTGTTGAGGTTTTCTCTCCATTGTAAACGAAGTGTCTCCCTGTACGTGATCATTGTTTATCTGCAGGAGGGTGATTTTATTCTCTTGTTTACTGTTATGCTGCCAACTACTGGACCGGTAATTACAACGCAGTGTTTTCAATCATTTTAGCGGCTTTTAATGCAAAAAAGATCATTTTCACAATGTCGTCTTATGAACACAAAGGATAGATTTTTAGAAACGGGACCTTCGTCCATTAATGCTTTTAATTGAATTGTCGACTCATCCAGATACCTCAGGTTCAAATTACTGGGTTATCTTAATATGAACAATGTTTTTTTTGTTCATTTAATTAGATTAATTGTTATTATAAGGGCGTAGGGGATCGGCCCTCAGCAGGACGGGGAGGGTTTACGGACAGGAGCTTGCGTCTGAATACCTCTGGTCTAGATCAGGTTGTAGACTGCATGTTGGCTCGCTGCACCTTGTGACGTCCGTCAGTGACGGAGGAGGAGTGCATGTTCCAGTATTGTGTGTGTGACACAGATGAAGATCTGATCTCCAGTTTGATCAGTGAAATACTTCAGTTTTTAAGTGAAAATTCAAACAACCGTGAAATATGTTCACACCATTTAATCTGCTGCACCGTGATTTTACATTTCTCTCTGAAATATTAACACCTCATTTTTATTCCCTCTCTTTCTGTAGCTGAAGAAGATCATTGGAAAGGGTAAAAAGAGAGCTGCTAAAGACGGTGTAGAGGTGGGCTCACATTCAACATGATTTTTTCCTTTTCAGTAGATGTCGCTGCATCAATCGGTCGACTGTAGGAGTTTAATTTAAATTAGTTTACCATCACATCTGACTGCTCATAGACACCCGGCTCATTCGTCGAGCCGAGAGGACGGCTTGTTTTGTGAAGGTTTGTTTGAAAAATGTAGCGCGTCGGTAACTTTACGTACGTACAAGAGCGGCTGTTTATTTTGTGGTCCAGAACTTGCAGCTATTTGACACAAATAGCAGCAACAATCACTTCCTGTGTGCAGGACCGAACCTTCCCATCTCACAGTTTAGCAAATTTGTTTCAGAACTTCAAAAAAGAGTAAGAAGAGTTCCTACTGTTCTGCACCTCTGAACAACAGCTTACGGAACAACCGTAAGGCCAAAATATGTCACAGAGGAACGAAAATGTTTGGAACAACAGACTTGAAAAGTAATCACTTACCAGGGAGGAACTTACCGTGTTTCATGAAGCAGGCGTTGGGGGCGGGGCTAAATGAAGTAAGCGCACAGAGCCAGCAACAAGCTCCTGATGTAGATTTGTTGATGGGGAAGGTAAAACACGTAAAACACTGAAGTTTGACTTTTATTTTGATATTTGTTGAGGAATGCAAAAATATTAATGTTAATAAATATATTTTATACTAAATATTTTGATATGCACTGAATAAGACAGCGTCCTACCTCTCTGGTGCAGATTGAGGAGAAGCAGTTTTATATATTATGATGAATCACATACGTCTCATTTTATTTCCATCAGGGAAACGTTATGAAACGTTTGCATATGCTCTCACTTATGGTTTTAAGACTTAAAAGAAAATAATTATATAGATTTGACCAAGAAAATTACAATCAGCACCCCCCCGCCTCTGCTCCGTCTGCCTGTTCCGTTAAATATCTGCATATATCCTCTGACTCTTCACAGAAACCAGCGGACGAAGGCGAGCATGTGAACACAACACTGCAGGCCCACTTCTTCGGGAAAAACGGAGAGAACAAGTTGCAGTATCAGCAGTTCCAAAGGTACAGAAATCCCACAAGTGACACGTAGGGCTATAACAGTAATCACATTACTGCCATCCCTCTACTTCTTATAGCTGACGAATGTATGATATATGAACACAAAACCAATGTTTAGTCGTCAGCATCCTTCGCCCTCCTGCTGTGTTCAAGGTCTCAAGGATTTTTCAGTTGTTAGTTGCTTCAGATTAGCTGCAGGTGGCGCTCCATTATAAACAGAAGCCTGTGGGCATTTCTTTTTTGTGTTTGTGTAAGTAGCTGTTTATGTATTTATAGGCTTGAGTTCTTGTGAGATCTACAGTTAAATAATATAATATTAGCACAATATAAACAGAGATAAATTATTGGTCTACAATTTGTAATCATTTTGGCTTTGAACCTGAGCGGATTTCTTCGTCTAAGACCGCCTCAGGTGATGACATTCCTCTACGTCGATATCTAGAAACTGTATCTCGTTAATTATTCTATAAAGCTTATTTTTTCTCCTCTTTGATGGTTTTCAGAGGCAAACTGTTTCTTCATCGTCTTTCTGTCAATTCAACAAAAGAAATTGTGAAAAAAAAGTGCTTTGTCCAATTTAGGCTACTGTACAAACCTGGCAGCACATCATGGTGGCCTCCTGGGATTATACACTGATAAAAACAGAATCATGAATATTATATAAGGGGTACCCATAAATAAATTCTCCAGAAAGAAATAAAATATAGAAAATATGCAAAGAAATAATTTTGCCTTACTTTTTCATTGTGAGGACATTAAAGGGTTAAAAGACTATGAATAAAACTAGAGCAACGCTGTCGTCCTCGAAAAGCCCCCAATCCCCTGCTTTGCACAGACAATTTCCTTGATTGAACTCCTCAAATCAAAAGTGAAGATATGGCCAAAAAGCAGTTTTTGATAAGGAAACTCCCCCTAGTGAATAAAATATGAACTAATATATAAGTGGTAAAAACAGACAGAAATAATCTGTTCAATAAGACGTGGGACAAAACCAACAGCCACAACCAAAAGATAACGGAAATCATCTGTTCATTAAAAAAACTGGATGGCAGCAATAATAAAAACAATAAAGTAAATAGAAACTAATAATAAGTGCTTTATCTCCTCTAGTCGATTCATCCAAACTAGATTGAACTAAATCAGATCAACAGTTAAGAAATTATGTCCCGGAAAATTTAGAGATAAAGCTCCTAGTGTCAGAAATACCCCACCGACCTTTCCCAATATTAACCCAGTTCTTCCTCGCACTAAGGTTTATGTTAGTATAAAATTTGAAAATGATCAATGAAACAGTTAGTTAGTGTGTTAACACAAAGGATCTGTGGCGCCAGCGCCGATGACGATTCCATGGTCTCCCCGACTTTTTAAGGATGTAAAAAATAATATTTGCTAAGAAAATATCCTTCAATAATATGACAATGTCGCAGAGGCAGCGAGTATCTGTCTTAAATTGTGATTTCATTAATAATAAGTGTGATTATTATTTTTCTCACCATCATTGATCGGCTCTGCAGTCACTCATATCCAGCATTGACATAGTAAAAAGAATGTATAAATATATGAAATACAAAATTGACATAGTAAAGTCCATTTTATCTATTTTGTGCCAAATCAAAATATGAAGTTATCTCAACCCAAAAAGGGCAGCTGGAGATGGAACTCTTCATTCTACACAGACGCAACATCAGGAACGACAGCATGCAGACAGTGGAGAGAACAGGCTGAAACCTCGAGCAGGTCCAGACTCAGGGAGGGCGGCCTTATGCCTTGACTGGTTCAGAGAGAGAGAGAGAGAGAGAGAGAGACAGCAAAGCAGTGAAGAAAGTAAGAGAGTGTGTCCTCACTTTACAGCACACTATCGCATAGAGAGGTATTCCAGGCTCTTAGAAGGACTGACTTTATAGAATCAGGTGAAGAAATGGGCAAAACATTTTGTATTGAACCTCTTCCGTTGGTTGTTTGTATTTACCTCCATAAGTTTAAGAGAAAATGTTCTACTTAGGTTCAGATTAAAATTAAACCCTCTAATAATCTTTATTGACGTAAAGGCTACAGTTGTTTGTGTCGGGTCTGGTGGAGGTGTTCAGATTATTAACGTTCCTGCATCGGTTCTTCAGGTTCATGGAGGACCTGCAGGCTGAAGTCCAGGAGATGGAGTTCCTGCAGTTCTCCAGGGGGATGGACACCATGCGTAGAGAAGACTTTGCGGAGTGGCTACTTCACTACACAAACGAAGAAGACAATGAATCCTACTGGGAAAACATGAGGAAGAAGATCCCTGCCGGTCAGGTAAACATAAGAATCTGTGAAACACGTCACTCTGTGTCGCTTTAAAGTCAGACGCCGAACCTTTGCCTTGCAGAGCATCACGTTTGGCGAATTCAAAGCCTTCTGCCTCTTCACCAACAACCTGGAGGACTTTTCCTTTTCAATGAAGCTGGTCATTGGAGCCAACCGGCCCGTTGGAATGGGTAACGCCCCTCTGTGCTGGAGGATTCCAGTCGGTGGTGTCTAAACACAGTTGATGTTCATCTTTGCCCGTCCTCATTGCAGCCCAGTTCAAGCGAGCGGTGAGGATCGCCACCGGCCATGATCTGTCTGAGAACGTTCTGGATACCGTGTTCAAACTCTTCGACACGGACGGAGACAACTGCCTGAGCCACAAGGAGTTCATAGGAGTGATGAAGGACAGAGTGCTGCGAGGCCTAAGAGTGAGTCTGTCATTTTTCAAAATTTTAACTATTAAACTAAACATATATATATATATATATATATATATACACACACACACGATAGATCTCAACTCGATTCACATCCATCAAATTTGAACTAAATCGGATCAAGAATTAGGAACTTATGACTGAAAAACAGTGTTTTTCTACTAAAATATGATAAATACAAGATAGAACTCCTTCAATCGATTCATATGCACCAAATTTAGACTTAATAGCAGCAACGGTTTGGAAGTAATATTCGAATAACAATGTTTTTCGTAACAAACATAGTGAGTAAAATAAGAATTTTTCAGATAAATATAAATATACAAGACACAGAGTTCTTCGAGTTTATTCATATTCATATGCACCATATTTGGAGGCTGAGAATACTTTTTTCTTTTAAAGCTCCCCCTGGTGTCTGAAACATGCAACCAACGTTTTCAAAAATCCATCCAGTTCTTCCTCGCACAAAGGTCTATGTGGGCATAACATTCGGAAATGATCCTTAGAATAGTATTTAGTCTGCAATAGGAACACGCAGGCAGCGATTCCAATTCCATAATATCCCCAACCTTTGGGTATGTGATTAAGTCGTGTCTGTTTGCAGCTGTCAGACGAGTGAGCAGGAACCGTCTACGCATCATGCAAAACCAATAAAAAGAAAAATGACAAAACAAGTCAGCCACTTCACTGATATACAGAACAGATCCCCTCGGGCTTTATTTAATTTATATCAGGACTGGTTGAAGTTTTACATTTTCAATCAAACTTAGTGTCTACAAAGAGCTCTGAGGTGAATAATGGAGCAGGAGAAGATAAAGTACGTAGAGACTATTGGTCCCCAGTAAAGGATGGTTGGTGTAGAGAAGACTTAAAAGAAATGAAAATAACACAAACAAAATGAAAAAAGAAGATAAAACTTGTTATTTCTGTAAATTAATTTTGTTGTCTATCCTGTATGTTACTAATGCATTTTTGGGTCATCTTAGCTTAGCTTATCTTAGCCTAGCATAGATACTGTAACTAGCTCTCAGAACTTGAGCCTCTAAAATCCTGATGGATTTGTTTCATCTCTTTTGTGACCTCCAGTGATGAAAGTTGCACGAGGTTATGTGATGGTCCATATTTGTAAGGTAGCTTGTAAAATCAGCTTTTTAAGGTTAAAGTTGTGTAGTTGTGGATCATGGCCAATGAGAGAGGGGATTCAATTTGGAGGCAGGAGGTAGATCACTGGATCACTTTTTCATTTATCCAATATTAGCAATGTAAAAAAAAAAAAGAAGAAGCTACCCCTAGTGAGTTACATAAGGATCAAATTAAAAATACTTACTTTTACATGGAAACAAATAGCAAAAGAAAAAGTAATGGAAATCCTGTTTTGATGTCACAGCCAAAGGTTGTAGATATATAGCGCCCCCTGGGGGACTCAGGTGATATTATACAGCCAAGATCCCCCTATGGGGTTAGAATCCCGATTTGGGTCTATTGGTTATCCAACTGTGCCAACTGGAGAGTCGTCCTGGTGCTGCTCCAACAGAACTGGGTAGAATAACATGAAGTTTGTGGTCTTTCTATCAGATGTGATGCAGTAGTTATCAAAGAGTTTGATGATGTTAGTGTAACATAATGATGTTAGAGCCTTTACTTATTTAGAAGAAATCAGGCGAGGATAGACAGACTGTTTTTTTGTGTGACTTTAATCACAGATGACTCACACTTAGTAACGGGTTCAATGATACCGACACTGTAAATACATTATTTTCGGCGTATACAGACGGAGGCTACGCAAAAACGCCTGATAGTTGTAGAGGTGGTTTATTAAAGCCAGCTATATAAGTTTATTATAGCCCAGAAAACTCAGGATATCATGGAATCGTCATCATCACTTTGAGATTTGATCCAAATGTAAAGTGCGTTATAAATTAAATGTATTATTATTATTATTATTATTATTTCTGCAGATCCTTCGTCTCAACGCAGAACTATTTCATGGAACATTTTCAAATTTTATACCAAAATCAACCTTCATGTGAGGAAGAGCTGAATTCAGTTTGGGAAAGTTTGGTGGTATATTTCTGACACTAGGGGGAGCTATTTTTCCAAAGGTTTTGGGTAAAACCTGTAATTTCTCAACCCTTTAGTCCAAATTCAGTGCAGATGAATAAACTCCAGGAGATCTGTCTTGTATAGAACACATTTTACTCTGATACTTCCAGAAACCTTAATGTAATATAACTAAAGAGGAGGAGGATTATTATTATTAGATAAAATAATGCAGTGTTGGAAAAAAAAAACGTGGAATTATTCTTGGGTCTGCCTCTTTTATCTATTAGTTCTTCCTGTCACACGACCAACTTCTGGACCACATTTCATTTGTTCAATCTATAACAGACACTGGTGATATTCTAGCCTCCTTTGACTATTCATTCATTCATCATCTACTGCTTATCCTGTTCAGGGTCACGGGGGGCTGGAGCCTATCCCAGCTAACATCGGGGTACACCCTGGACAAGTCGCCAGTTCATTGCAGGGCAGACACACATAGAGACACACAACCACACACACTTACTCCTACGGGCAATTTTAGTGTCACCAATTCACCTACATCACATGTTTTTGGACTGTGGGAGGAACAGAACCCACGCAGACACAGGGAGACTGTGGGAGGAACAGAACCCACGCAGACACAGGGAGACTGTGGGAGGAACAGAACCCACGCAGACATGCAAACTCCACACAGAAAGGCCGGCACGTGTGGATTTGAACCCAGTACCTTCTTGCTGTGAGGCAGCAGCGTTAACCACTGCACCACCGTGGCCTTGACTATTAATAATGAATAATAATGCTAACTATTAGAGGCCAAAACCTGCAGGCAGACTTCAAAATGGAGAGATTTGATGTTACTTTAAAGTTTAATTTCTACCCCGACCAGAGAATCGTATGCGTTGCCGTCATGCATGTTTGATTTCATGATGGCCCCTCTGGCCCCTCAGGTGCAGCATCAGAGCGGATTCTCCGGCTACTGGAAGTGTGTGAAGAGGGAGACCCTGAAGGGAGCACAGGAGGCCCTGGGGGACACCGGGTGCCCATTCTGAACCCCTACGTCTGGTAGAACCACTGCTCACCTGTGATTCCTCTAATCCAACATTAGAAACAGTAGAGCACGTGTAAAGGGACATTACACCACTGTCTGCCATGTTTACAGATCAGTGATGACCGGTGTGGCTTTAAGCGCTGTGGGTGTGGTGTTTACATTATTAATATTTGCTGCAGTGTGCTTAAAGGAATAGTTCACCCTAAAATGAAACCTCGGTCATTATAGACTGGAGCCCATGTCGATGGAAAGTCTCACTAAATATTTCAAGATCTACATGAAAAACAGCAAATTCTGCAGCAAAGCTGAAGATGCTGAAAGATGAAAAACAAACATAAAAGTCTGGCTGTGAGTCCAGCATGAATGGGATTAAAATAACATCTTTCCCTTCAAGGCTTCTCAACATTTCAAGTCATATCTTCTCAAATCCCTCTGAGGTCTCTGGAGACTTGAACGACGCTAAACTGAACAAGTCCCCGTTTCATCTTCTTCTTGTGCTAGAGAATGCTGCAATGCTGTTTTGCCGGGAAGCTCCAGAACCTGACGGCGCTGTCACGCTCAGAGTGCGAACCAAAAGTGACAGATTTTGTTACATTGAATACATTTGGATAAGTTTCGGTGTCATTTCTAATTTCTTCATCATCTACGAGGGCGGTCTCTCTCTACACTTGACTTTTCCGTGTGGCTGACATCAGTCCTTTCCTTCTCACATTTTTATGCCTAGATAACTTCTTATTTCATCACTGGACCGCTGTCACTGTTGAATAACTCGTCTCTTGCTCTCGCCGTGTCACTACTGATCATTTTTAACGTCTTCCACTTCTACTCCATTTATTCTCCGTTTATCGGTGATGGCCGGCTGCTTTAACTTACTGTGATTATTCAAAATGAAAGCAAAAAAACATTTTGGCACTGCAGAGGAACCAAACCGGTGCAGTTCGAAGTGGACTCTACCTCATAACAAAGGTCGGTTCAGATGAGGTCTCACGCTTCAGAGTTTGGTCGGGTTCCAACACGAAAGTCCAGAAAATCGAGGTAGGTGTCAAAGCGCCTCAAGACATTTGTTTTTGGGTGAACTGTTCCTTTAACGAAATCAAGCCTCTGATGTAAGGATTGCTGATCACTCTTAGTGTGCAGTGTGTTTACACCACAGATTCTTGTGGTTGATGGGATGAATATGTGAAGCGTTTGTATCGAATATCTGGTGTGGGTTTGTTGTTTTTCCACAGAATAAAAGACGTCTAATAATCGTAACCATTGAGTCATTTATTGTAGAATTGACCCGTTAAGATCACATGAGTATGTGGGGGTTAACCATAGACGATCGTGGCGCTACTTATGTTTACCATACATAGAATTGAAAAAGTAAATAGACAAGAGAAGCTTACGTCTGTGATAGATGAACACGTTAGTGACTGACGAGGTCAGCGGATAACAGCTACAACACAATAAAATTACTGAGCAGGAAGCCATCTTTGGTCTTCTTATCACTATAAACAAATACATAGAAATTTGTATTGTATCAAAAATAGAAATTACATAGCCATATTGAAAGTAAATTCACATTTTTGACATACAATATGACGAGATTATTTAAGAGACATACTGTGGGAATAAATGTTTTCAATCCATGGCTTTAATGTTTGAACATTTGAAAACTGTCAATCATCTATTGGTGCGTCTGGAGGACAGGATGCGCAGTACAGAACAAAAACAACTGAAAACAAACAGATTGTCGTTCGTTAAAACGGGCTTGTGCTTCTTTTTTTTTTGCCTTTTTTTTTTTTTTTTTTTTCTTTTGAAGTCCCGGGGCCGTGGAAAGAGATTTGGTCAGGGCTGGAGATTGGGTTGTGACGCAGCAGCCCAGGCGAGGGCGGCGCTCGGACGTGTTCCCCGTCTCAAACGTGAGTCTGGTTGAGTCTGTTTGCTGTGTGTCGTGTGGCTGTCCTGCTGGAGCTCCCAGTGTTCTAAGAGGCACACGTGATGAACTGAAGCCAAAGTGGACCTTAGCTGGAGATAACAGGAAGTGCTTTCAGAGTGTTTGATCCACTGTGGAGGGAAGAATAAAAATCGGTGAGTGGGGCAACAACAGGTAGATTTCTGTTCACACTCAGCAGGAACGTTTTCATGCCGACTTTTATCCAGTTGCTTGGAGCACATTTCTTTATTAATGTGGGCATTTTTCACAAAAACAAAAGGTGTCCCTCCAAAATGTTTTCCAATGAAGAGAGATATCAAGTTAAAGGTGCAGTGTGTCAAATCTAAGGGTGATCTCTTTGATCAAAAGGAGTACGATATTCATAAAAGCTTTTTTTTTATGTTACCCCACAATATCTCCAGAGGTTGTGAGTCCTATTCCAATGACTGCCATGTTCATAGAGGAGCCTTGAATGGACAAACTGGACTTTTCAAGTTTTTAAGGTGATGAGACACAGACGAAGAAGAAAAGGGAAGGCAACGACGAAGAAGAGGCTAACTATTTTGTGGCATGACAAATTTGTAAATTATGAGAACAAAGAGTTCGACAGATGTGGGTATTTATTATTTTGTGAGTATTATATACATTTATCCATTTAGTATATTATATTTTATTATAGCAAATATTTTAAGGTTGCAATTAATGATTTTATTTCTATAGATCTTTTCTCAAAGTTGACAATCCTTTGGTGAACTGACAAATTTTCATAATTTTGACCATTAATCTTTGAACCTTTTTACAGGCAGCTTCTCATAAAAATACTTTTATTTTACTATTAACTGCCCATTAATGAATTATTAGAAAAAAATGATAAGAAATGCACTCAAATTTTTCTATCAGTCAATGGTTGTTTATACTAAAACTGAATAAACAAGCTGCTTTCAGATTTCACATGCGCAGGAAAGCGTTGCAGCAGGGAATCTTATTGAGTTCATGTCTGAAATAAAAGAAATTAGGATACAACTGATTCCCCGGCACTGGCGCTGTACGAACAGACGAAGTTCACGGTAAAAGGATGCTGTTCTCGTTGTGTTGAGCTCCGGGATATTTTCTTTAGAGATGTGGTGCCATTTACCTTTTACAAAGCGGGCTGAGGGCCATCTTATTGTGCCTCTGTTCATAGAAGTCCGACAGTTTGGACAACCAGGTACGTCTTTAAATTGTTTTTAGACGATGCCATTTTCATTGGAAAAGAATGTAGTAGCACAACAAGTTGACCCAAAGCACATAAATGAACAAAATCAGTCACGTCGTCTTTTCCTTGCAGCCCTAATACTATTATCTGTTACTTGGGCGTCAAAACTATCAACACTACCACAATTCAGAAAGAATAACAATATTTGTTATCTTACATGTAAGCGTTGAGCTATAGTTTTAGACAGGACGTCATTTTGGCACTGTAAGGCCCCCGTAGATTCTTGGATAGGTGAGCTGAGGACTAATGTGGGTTCCAAATAGGAACTTTATCGCTAGATGCCACTTTTGTACACTGCACCTTAAAAGCATTTAACAATATAATTAGACTTTAAGAACAAAGCAGATGGTAAAACAAGAATGACAAACTGACGCTGCAACACGTTAATAATAATAATGACTGAAGATTCATAATTACACCTGTATGCAAATGTACAGGTTGATTACTGTGAAAGTAAACAATGCCGATAAATAGCAAAACAACTCGTCAAGTTCATGTCATCAATTAGTTGATGTTTTTTGTGACTAGTGTCAAAACAGATAATAAAATGATACGACTTTAATTCTGTATTTATATGTCCATCTTTTACAAAGCGTTAAACCGGAGCAGAGCCAAACAACCACATCACATCCATTAAGCTATAATTTAGTTTACTATATATACAAATAAACGGACAAAAGGTGGACATATAAATACAGAATTAAAGTCATATAATTGTATTATCTGTTTTGACACTAGTCACGGAAAGAGAACACTTTTGTTACCTGATCAAGACCCTAGAACATAGACACAGCTGAAACCAAGGAACCGAGATTAACTGAAACAACAAAAAGTGTGTGATTGTTCAACAAGCAACTTTAATAAAACTGGACGGACTAAAAACATCCTATATTAAGATGTTCATGGTCTGTCTACAAATCGCACCCAAAGAATTGGGGAATATACAGCTCAGATAAAAATCCTGGCGTTTCCATTGAAAGATTGATCATATAATGGAATACGGAAATAATTGTCCTCATTGTCTGTCTGTTGATGGAATACCACCTCAGATTAAACTCTGCTTTTACATGAAGGATGTGATTCTTCCCCCGTCATTGGTCCCACAAGCTTCAGTTATAGTTCAATTGTGTTTATTATGGTCATCATTCTGTTTATTATTGTTACAACGGCTGAAAAGAAGTCCAGAAATATCTACGATGATAATCTGATCTCAGAAAAACTATTTATGCTCTTTTTTCTTTTCCATTTATATGGTTTGATTTAAATATTGATTATGTATTTATTAATAAAACAGATTTATTAATGTTTTGTTCCTTTTTTCTACAATTTTCATTTCCAAAAGATTTTAGTAGGACTGGGTGATTAATTGTAAAAGGTGGTGATGTCGATTCAGTCGTATGCCTATCTCATTTCTGAAGTACAATTTCTGCAGCATTTTAATTTATAACAAGCTGCTACAATGGCCGGCCCTTTAAGAGCGTGGCCTTATGGGTACCATACAATGAAAATGTGATACTTTTGTACGTCGATACTCAATCACTCTTTACAAATGTGATTGTATTTCTGACTAAAGGTAGTTTTTTGGTTTGATTTGTTCGGACTAATTAAACATCTTACCATTCACCACAAGGGGTTGGAGAGGTCAAGGGTCGTTCTCTTTCTTGACTGTCACATCTCCGTCTCCGGCCAGGATCGTGGAGATTTCTCCCTGCATGAAGGCCCAAGGCACTGTGGATCCAGCCAGGGGACAGCGCTCTCCGCTGGGGCAGTACACCTCCCCACCTTGACCTTGGCTACGGATGAATCCTCGAGTGCACGGGAAGCAGAACTTATGGTGCGGGACAGAGGGACACTGGACAAAATGGGTGTCCTCCAGTCGCTCTCGGCAGAGGGTGCAGCAGAGCAGAGTGCCTGGAGCGCCGCTTGTAGACTCCCCAGCGCTGCTGCTGCTGCCTGAACCCACCAAGGCAACCTGCGAGACTGAGGTTGAGGCGGTGGAGGGGCTGCTGCTGGTGGGGCGCCCGGCTGAGGAGTGGGCCGATGACATGTTGGGGCTATCTCGTGCCATCTGGCTAGAGCTCAGACTGTCTGCAACTCCCATAAGAGCTGAGATGGGCGAGGGCTGGCTGTGTAAACGGGGCGGACCCTCTTGAGGGGCGGCCATACCAGGAAGAGGTTCCATGCCTGAGTAAGCACCCCTGGACCAGGTCTCTCTCCCTTGATGATCAGACCTCCCTTCACTCTCTCCATTCTCAGAGCCCGGAGAAGCCTTACGGCGCCGAGTTGTTCCCTTCGCTGGTCCAGGGCGTCCACCAGCAATCATACTTAACCCCGCATCTGACTGTGGCAGAACCTCTGGGATTGGCGGCTCTTTAAACATCCGGACTGCATCATTCAACAACTCGGACAGCCCACGCCAATCTCCTGTGCCGGGACGCTTCTCATACTCCACATAGCGTAGCCCAGAGTTCACCGCTTTACCTGCATCTTTGGCTGAGTCGCGGAACATTTGCCTGACCAGATCTGGGATACCTGAGAAGATCATTCCAGAGCCGGCCGGATATTCCACAAACACCTTCAGCTCAAACTCTGTCGTTGAGCTGACATCGAAGGCCAGAACACGACCAAGCAGGTTATGGTCTTTCCTGAAGCGCACATTGAAGGGGACACAGCTGCTGAGGGCCATAAGAACATCCCGGACTGCTTTAGGACGGTTTGGCCAGCCTTCAACTCTACTGCGAGCTATCTCATTCAGTTCTGCCATGATTTCGTTGTTCCTCCAAATCGCAGGATCAATTCCCACCAGAGCAGAGGTGCTGGCTCCGACACCCAGTGTCACAGCCTGTCTCCTGCCAGCATCACCTATTATGGGGCCAGCTGACACTGCAATAGGAGTTGCCCCAGTCCTGGAGCCTGATAATGGGGCTAGAAGCCCATGTGGGGCTGCGACTAACCCCTGAGCTATCAATGCATGGGATATGGTGCTGTGGAGACTAGGCACTGCACCAACTACAGCCCTACGAGTGTTTGGGCTCTGTCTGCTGCCCTCTGACAGGGACACATCTTCAGCTCTGTGCAGGCCATTGGGGAGGCGAGAGGACACCCCATACTCACCCCTCCCCCTATCTGGGCGCTCTCCATGCTGCCGCCCTGCTTCAATGGCCCCGGACGAGCTCGGCTTTCCCTGCTGTGGACCCGGGGACCTGCCGTCTAACACTCCGTGCGTGCTCTTCAGCTGCCTGGCCGTCTCGATGAGGAGCTCTATTCGGTCCGCCCCGTCATAGTTGACACATCCCCGGCATACAGCCTCGCTGAACTCCCACAGCATGGCCCAGGGCATCTTGGGCAGATCGCAGAGGTAGCACCACTGCCGTCTGGAAGAGGACTGCGAGGCGGAGGACATGTTGTTTACAGGCCCGCGACCAAACTTTCTTCGAGGCCTACACGTTACGCTCTACGTTCTCGACTATTCTTCGGTTCTCAGGCGAAAAATGGCGACATGGCGCGAATTTTACGACGAGAAATAAACGAAGATTAAGATCAAAACGCGACAGTTTGTGGTAGCATTTAAAAGTTAGCGACGTTAGGCTTCTTTCTTGGTTTGTTCGTGTCGGTCTGTGTGGAAGGAAGTAAAATGTCATAAGACACCGGAAACACCAACGCGACACACGCAGAGGACATCATGGGAAATGTAGTTTTATTAAACATCCAATTTTCTGTATTTTTAAAACCAATAAACCCAAAACCTTCAGAGAATCATGGTCAGGTTATAAAATGGACGTTTTTATGTTTGTTTTTTAAATTTTATCGTCAGAAATAGATTACAATAAACACGTGTAATATAATATTCATAACGTTGTTCTTGTTACCACAGAACAAGCCGAAAATACGAATTTTTCAGTGTTTTATTCTCAAACAGACAACACACATAACTTCACCAAAGCGTGGTTTCAGATTCCCTCATTAAGAATAGGGGGTAAACAATAAATATATGAACGAGAACCGAAAATAATAATTGGCAATGTAAACAATCCAATCGTATTCTGAGAGTTTCTTAAATGTGCACTAAAGGTTGTAAAATTCCCGTAAAATGCAGTTTTGTGGGTACTTTATATCTTTCTCGGAAGAAGTGAAAAGTGACGTAATATCTAACTGGTCCTACCTGTTGTCCCCGACAGCAAGGGTATATGCGTGAAAAGACCCCAATCTCCTGCCTTGTACAAGCAATGTCCCTGATTGAAGGCCTAAAATAAATGTGAAGTTATGTTTGAAAGTGAGTGTTTTTGTAAAAGAAAAAACGCTCCCCCTAGTGATTAAAATATGAACTATTACAGTGACATATGATATGTCCAAGTCAGATACAGATCTTTTAAAGAAGTTTATTTTAAATGAAAAAATTTGGCCAGCGCCTGAGGAAATTTGTTCAAAAACATTTTTGTCTGAAATGTATAACTAGCCTTCCCAAAAGTCAATCCAGTTCTCGCACGAAGGTCTATGTGGGTATAAAATTTGAACCTGACTGGACAGGTAATGACGATTCCATAATATCCAGGACTTTTGGGATTAAAAATATATCCATCTAAAGGAATCTCATCAGGATACGGGATGCAGTAGGCGATGACATCATCTGAGGCTCAAAGCCAAAATGTGCACAAATCAGTCATTAAACATTTGTCTTATTCATCTCTGTGTATCTTATTCTTATTTTATTTAACTTTATTTACAAATCTCGGAATTATTCATTATATCTCGGAACTATACATATTTTATAATTATTAATAAATATAATCAATAATCCCCATAGGTCTGCATTTAATGATGTATTATTATTATTATTAATGGACATCCTCCCGCAGTAAACCTAAAGAGACCTGAAAAACTTTGTATCTCCTGAGACCCTCAAACATAGCATGGGATTTCAGCGCCTTAGGTAGAAGTGGTTGAAAGGCGATGAGGAAACATTTCAACTCTAAAAACCAA
Organism: Lophius piscatorius; assembly: GCA_009660295.1. Taxonomy (NCBI): domain Eukaryota; kingdom Metazoa; phylum Chordata; class Actinopteri; order Lophiiformes; family Lophiidae; genus Lophius; species Lophius piscatorius. Next base: position 140,977 of record VRLP01000426.1, on the reverse strand, counting down.
TAAAGTAGTAAAAGTTGACGCTTAAAGTTGTTGCTGGGCAATTACTCTCTTTGTGGAAGAGGGATGGCTGGACAAGAAGGATCTTCTTGTGGGTCCTCGCCCTGTTGCCATTCTGTTCACAGCGGCGTGCTGCGGTTGGCTCTGGGTCGGCTTGGAACGGTTCAGAGGTCAACCCCTGCCCAAAGCCTGGTGCTTCCTGGGACCACGGAGTGAGAGTTCAAGATGCAGCTCCTGTGCGACTGTCAACTTCACCACAATATGGAACAAATTAGAAATCTTCATTATCTTACAAGTGAGCATTTTACAGAGTAAACAACTAAATATGGTTCCTAAATAGATCTAAATGAAACTCATTTAAATAATTCTGACACTTGAAGGCCACCGTAGATTCTTGGGGGCCACCGTAGATTCTTGGGGGCATGAGCGAAGTTGGAACTTCATTGGTAGCTATACCTAAATTTGACCCACTGTACCTTTAACCCCAGATAATAAAGGGGATTTGACCAGGATAAAGAAAGAAAAATAATTTATTTTTGTATTGATTTGTCTGACTGTTTCAGTCTTCTTCCTTATTATACACACTGTAAGGATAAATAAATGCTGCGTGATTATTTGTACTTCAGAATAATGAATCATTTTCTTTAAGAGCTTATCCTGTGCAGGGTCATGGGTGGGCTGGATCCTATACCAGCTGATATTGAAGTGTAGAACACACACACACACACAACCTAACATCAATGCAGCGGTTACTATGAATGTCCATGATGCATCTCACCTCTGTACCTTCCATCGGATTCCTGTTCAAAGCTTAATACCGTTTGATTAATTAGTGTTTAACTTCCTTTATTATTAGCGAGCCTCTCAGCTCAATAACTTCACAAAAGTATATTTATATAAGAGTGACAAACTTCAAAAATGTTGAATCAACAGTGCTGTGGAAAAAATACAGGACCTCCTGATTTTTTTTTTGTGGGTCTCTGACTCGCCTGTTTTGGATCTTCAAAAAAAACTAGATTATATCAAGTTTTAATGATTCTATTTATTGAACCGAAAGGTTCTATGAAACAAACTTCAGCCATTTGGAAAAGTATTAGCTCTTCTCCCCCATCAGTAAACCCTAAAGCCTCACTTCATCAAGCTTGTTTTAAATCCTGTGAGGTTATAATTTTCCACCTCTTCCAACCGACATTATGTGACATACATTCAAACCATTTTCCACATTCATAACTTTCAAATATTAACCCTTTCATGTATGGTGTCAACCATAGTAGTCAGGTATTTGGAAGCCACTATGGATCATATAAGTCGTACTACCAACCTCCATTATCATCAGCTTTGGCTCTTTTTGACAAGATGAAATATTTTATCAACAGTGTGGAGAAATGTTTGACTTAACATGCCAAATTTGGTATTCCTCACAAACAAGAGATTGAATTCAAAATTATTGAAAATTTCTCTCCATGCAAGTTATTGCTTTCCAATTCGTGAATTTTGTGGTGATGAAAATTAATCCATGACTCGCTAATTCTTTTAAAATACCACTTCAGAAGAACCGTCTGGACCGAGATCTCCAAATTCATTTGTACAACTGTCAATGTCCTACTTGACATTCAAGAAAACTGTCTTTTACCTACATGGCTACCATCATTAATCTCAGTGACAATCTTCTACAGTCTCGGGTTCAGTGATGTCAGACATGTGAACCCACGCACTGAGAAGTCAGTGTGACTTTATTCATTCCAAAAAGTTCATCTCCACGTCTCGCTTTAAGAACCGGCCAATAAATGAACTTTATTTCTGCATGAATCAAACAAATGAAGGATACAAACAATCTGAACATGACACCCCATTCTTCTATCAATATTCAAATTAGTATTATGTGTTCACTTGTTAAAAAACTAAATGTGATTGACATCTAAATATGACTTAAAGGTAATGTTGGTTAATCTAATTCAGCTTGGTGAATTTAGGGAATTGTGAAAAAAGGAGAATTAAAACAAACGATAGAAAATTGGAGTTAAGGTAACGTGTTTCAAAGAACATCAATCCTTCTTTTTCTAAATACTGATTGTTTTTAGAGGGCAACAGAACCACAGTGATCTCTAATGCAAAGACACAAACTGCTACAAACAGTCGGGGGGGTTAGTTGGTGTGGTGTGTGGTAGAGAAACACAGTTTGAGTGTGTATGGGTAAGACCCGCCTGGAAGAGAAAAGAAAAACAATGATTATATAAAGTTGTAGCGATGAACAGTAAACTATAAACAAAGTGAGTCCAGCTTTTAAAGGAGGGGGGAGAACTTACTGGGGTTTTTCATCTGGTAATGGTTCATCAGAGCGAGGGCTTCCATGGCGTCATTGATGGAGTCCCACTCCAGAAGGCCAGAAGAACTTCTCTCACCTGTCGGAAAGAAGACGACCGATTAGATTATAATCACACTGTTCACCCCGGCAGTCATACATTCATGCATCAAAATAAAGACACTGGATTTTATACCAGCCTTCCCTGAGAGAACACTCCTTTCTGAATGGAAAGAACCTTTCCGAATTAGATTTCATTCCTTTGCAAGGAGGAAGTCAAAATCCTTTCCGATAGCCAGTCGCCGCATGGAAACGCTGTACCGGAAAGCTAACTGAGTTGTATCTGCGCATGCCCAGCGTCGTGACGTATTGCTCCGCTAAGGTTTTTCAGCGCCGTTGCGGACTTCAAAACAGTACCCGTCTACATCAGAGAGAGATTTATTCATTGCAACTTTGAAATATTGTAACATATTTGGACGGTTAGATGGACGAAAAGTCACTTCCTGTCCATGCCCTCTTTTTCGTATTCTTCTTCTGGGCGCTTGTTGGCGGTTGGCACCCAAGTCATCGTAGCATTATCGCAACCTTACGAACGAGAATGTGGCTCGTCTGCGCATGTCTGAAAGCGTTTCCGATTAGATGAGTCGATCCATGTAAACACCGGATTGGAAAAGATCACCAGTCATGTAAACAGGCGACCGACATTGCAATTCGGAAAGTTTTAATTCGGAAAGGAGAAAAGTGTCCCATGTAAACCCACCCAGTGTTTCTACTGACAGAAGTCATGTTGTTTCTGCTGTCAGATGTGCAGAAGCTACTATTGAGATGATTTAAATTTTTCAAGTAAAGAAAATGACAAAATAAGTTACATTCAAAATATTTAACTTTTCTATAGACGTATTTTAGCATTACTCTTTAAACTAAAGCATAAAAATCAGTTATTTTTCTGATATGTATCCGAACCCGCCACAAAATACTGCACTACGTTGAGGTTCCCTGCCATACCTAACCCTAATCATAAAATCAGTCATCAGCATGTCTGACATTAGCAGCATACAACAGCATCAACAACCAGCTGGTCAGTATTTTAAGCTTGTCACAGTTATTACACCATCAACTGATCAGTTTTTTTAAATCAACTGCAATTATTTTGTATAATTCTTAGAATAACATCAGTTCATTCGTATAAAACAGCTAGTGAGGTAGAATCACATTCTCTGATTATTTCCATGGTTTGATGTCTGACGGCTATTAATTATGTCATTTAATTTGTGTTTCAAACAAAAAGCAAGTCTGACTAAAAAGACGTCACGTGTGCTGTTGTGATTGGATCGCTGTACTCGATATCCAGCCACACAGCCAAGACAACATCGGGTTGGCTTAGGAACAACTCAGTGAATGTCCTTGAGTGGCCCAGCCAGAACTCTATCTAGAACCCAATGGAACATCTGAGGAGGGAGCTGAAACATTCTGCCACCGAAAATCACTACCCAACCTGACAGATCCTGAGAAGATCTGTAGAGAAGAATGTCAGAACATCCCCAGATCCAGGTGTGAAAAGCACGACAGGTCATCCCCCAGACGACTGGAGGCTGTAATTGCTGACAAAGGTGCTTCAACTAAGTTAAGGGTCTGAATACTTCTGTCAACTTGAATTTTAGTTTTTTGTTATTTTAATTGGTTTGCAAAACTTTTGTTGCTTTTGGGGGTTTTGAGAGTGAAAAGTCTGCAGCAAGCTGCATAAAATGTGAAACTAAGTGAAAGAGACTGAACACTTTCTGAATGCAGAGGAAACGTGAGTGATAATAAGTGTCTCTTCTATATGAGCTGTATTTGATCATTACAGACTCGAAACGTGTGATAGAGAGAAGACAATTAAATTAATAACAAAAATGATTTTCATGCTATTTGTCAGCTAAAAGGACACAATGTGAAAGCCCGTGTAACAGGCAGATGGTTTCATACAGTGTTCTTCAGTGTGTTGCTCTCAGACACATGTACCTACATTTACCTCACCATTTTAAAATCTAGATGCCAGGAGTCATTAGATATATATTAGATGTCAGATCATAACAGACTGAGTTCACAATATCGACCGAGATGCATCACTTATTACTCACTCTTTCCGGTGAAAAGCTTCACACTTGCTGGAGTCTTGATTCCCAGTTCTTCGCAGACCTGGAAGGTGAAACCAGTTTCAGTGAGACTCTGAAGCTGTGGTTTGTTGAAAAATGCTTCACATAGAAGTCAGTGTCTTTTGTTCACCTGGTTGAAGATCTCTGCAGAGATGTCCGGCTGTGCGTTGAAGAAGTGGAGAACGTTGCTGGGGTGCTGGATTCTATTCTTGGCGGCCTGCTCTGGAGACGTGAAGCGATTATTGCGGGATCCATGGAAATCTTTGAAGCTGCTGGAGTTGTCCTCCAACTGGTAACACTGGCCAGGTACTATGGCCTGCTGTTTGGACACACTGCCGAGGAGAGAGGGCCACAGACTTTAAAGTATATCAAACTCGGAAGTCTAAATCTCTTTTTATTTTAACCTCCCCATCTGGGAGTGTCTGTCATTACTCAAACATTGCTTACATGATTACGCCGCCAAAAGAACAACTATACTCCTGTTAGCTGTAGTTTACTGTGCCGCTACAATGCTCCAAACCAATATTTGTTTGATGACATAAAGCATTTGTAACCTGCAGCTAGCGTGGGAAAGTTACCACAGACGCGAGATTTAAAAACTCTAGATAATATGAATTACAGAGAGGTTCATCTTGTGATGGCTGGATTTATCGACACCGTTTTGGCCAGGTCGCCATTGAAACAGATGTTGAGAAAGTCTCACACCAGGTTTAACTTTCTACGCCCATGTTTCAAAATGGTTTGGATGGCAGCTCTTACCAAACGTTGAGTTTCTGTTCAAAGAGATAATTGTTGTTGAGGTGAGAGATGGCTCTGTCCACAGAATAACAGTCTCCCATCTCCACCATCGCTGCTCCAGGTTTACTCTTCATGAACTTAATCTGAAAGAAGGACAAACATGCAGCTGACTGACACAAACTACTACAACATTCATGACAGATTAATCCATTTCAGGTGTAACCACAGTTGGTAAGGAAAATTGTTAACTCCCCATAATACATGATCTATCTATCAGCTGTTTACAATTAAACTGTCGAGAACATTTAAAGTAGCTCAGTGGAACATATTTAAGTTTTTATTTTCCACAAACAAAAAAGTATTTGATTTTCTTTATTCCAAACAAAATGGCATAACAATTTTATATGTATTTATTAGACCACTGAATATCATCCCTTATTTTGGTGGATAAAAATAGATCAAAGGTCAGCGATAGGAGAGCAGAGGGGTGAAGAGAAACTGGGATCAAGTTTATTCTCACATAAACCGACGGATCCGAAGTTCATACCGACACACAGGCCTTTATATTTCTGTTCAGCTGTTTACACATTCCAGAGCATGCTCCTGTCCTTCATCCGAGACAGATTTGGAAACAGTTTGTTAAAATGCTGAACCATCCTCCATAGACGTGGAGTCCCATAGTGTCTGATGAGGTCTACATTTACATCTAACCTCCATGCCACAACTCCAAGCTGTATCAATCTGATGAATAAAAATCAGAAGAAAAGTATCCCTGTCTCTCAGAACCATGTAGATCAGTCCAGTTGTTGTTGTTGTTGTTTGTTGCTCTATTAAGTGATAAAACTTACTTGAATTGTTATGGTCTATGGATCAGCCCTATGTCTGGTATTGGGAGAATGAAGCAGATGCTGAAAAGAACACCCTACCTACAGTGAAGAAAGGATTCTCACTGATGCCCTGGGCCCCTGAAACGTGCAGAGGGCAAGATGGATCCCATCAAGAATTAGGAAATCCCAGAAGAAAATATCTTGGCATTTGTGAGGAAGCTGAAACTTGGCAGTCACCGGAAATTCCAAAGGACAGGAATCTTGGATCGCAGCATAATTTTCAGTGGGTTTTAAAGAAGACAGTTTCGGCTTGTCAACATTATTACAGAACTGGAGGTTTTCGCTTTTGAGGAATGTGATAAGATTCTTCAGGAACGCTGACAGAAGCTGGTTTCAGGTTATGAATCATGACAGCCGCTGATGGATCTCTACAAAGTCCTTAGAGATGCTCAATATTGACACTGTAATCATTCAGAGACTGCAGTCGACAGTAAAAACACAACTTGTTCAGAACACATGTCATATTGAGCCCTTTAAATCGTTCATTTGGTTATTGCAAACAGCTGATAAGTTGAACATTTCTGCTGATAAACCTATATTTTCCATTCGTAAATAACAATTTACTTTTTTTTAAAAATACAAATGCAAAAGAAAAATCATCAGATGGCTTAAAACCACTGATTGAACTTCATTCGTCAAAATAGATGCTGATTAATTTTCTGTCCATCAACTCTTCAAATTTAAATGAATGAGGGTCTTAACATTTAATGAAGCCAATCAGTTTGCTTCAGCAACAAATACCACATTTACTCATCAAATGTGACATAATCTTTGATGTCGGAGTCTATTGACAGATTCTTGCACTGTTTTAAGGTCACGTCACTCACCCGCTCTACGTTTCCGTAGAGACAAAATATGTTGAAGACTTTGTCAGCGTTGATCTTGGCCGGCTCAAGGCCGTACACCATTAGAACAGGCGAGTCAGCATGAGGTCCATACTCGGGAGGTGGGGGTCCGTATCCAGTGCTGTAGCGCTGGCTACCACGACCACGCCCACCCATTCCTGGCCCCATGCGGTGGGGAGGAGGGGGGCCGTAACTGTCTTCATTGTAGCCATGATAACCTGCTTGAGGGCCAGCTAAATGACAAAAAAGGATTACATGTACAGTTATTCTTTGGAATCTGGTCTACAAGGGAGAACAACATCTTCACTGGATAGTTACCATAATCAGGCGGGTGGTCTCCAAGGAGCGCAGGCTGCCTCTGACGTTTGTTAGGATTGGCATTGGGATCTAAAATGTTGAAATAAAAGTTTGTTGTCAGACAGCTGCTTTGCTAACACTATCAAACACGTACCTTACATGGGCTGTTATGTGCTAATGTGCAGGGTTGTGACTGACATGCAACAGAACGGCTTCGCATCTTTAAGTGTTAACAAAGTCTGCAGGCTCTATTCTGCTAATCTATCACATAATGGAGATTTTTTTTTTTTAAACAATGATTTGGAAAACATAGTTCATATAATCAGCCAGCCTAGTACAAACACACACACACACCTTGTGAATTGTTCCAATTGCCTTCACCATCAGCATCTGTGCAGGTACACATACACACATGTCAAATCAAAATAACATTGAAAACTCAGACTTCTGGTTAAACAAATTTCTTTACATCCTAGGAAATCACAGGAATAGAGGAATTTCTGCACTATGAGCATCGTCCACAGTCTAAGCGTGCTTTATTAAATACCAATGTAGCACGTGTAACATCAGCAGAGACATCAGAACGGACAGGATTACATAGTGGAAGACAGAACATCATAAATCCGTCAATCAAATATCAAGAAAATGACATCCTCCATAATGTTACAGTCACCCATTTATTCAGAAAGACTTCCATGTGTTTGAGAACTACTTATGTGAACAGAATTTAATGTTAATACTGTAATGGAGACCCAGAAGTGTCCACCTACACCACCTTCTCAGAAACAGCAGTAAGACAAAAATATACCATTGTTTCCTGTGATGGAATTCTACCTTCAAAATAACCTTAAAGGAGTTTTGGGCTTTCACGAAAACTGAATGTGCCTACAGCAGTGATGTGATGTTAAGGATTAACCATGATAAGATCCACAATGCGTATGTCAATAGTCAGTTATCAAAAAGTTAAGCACCTTAAGAGAAAAAGAGTCCGTGGTGCTACAGACTTCTCTAATTCTTCACTCTCAGCAAAATGAGCACAATATCATGTCATTTAGACTGTCAGCCAAACAATAAATGGTGGAAAACTGCACGAAAATATGGAATTTCTGTTCCATTCAGCTGCTTTGAGATAGATGAAGTGAAGCAATTTTAACCTTTATACAAAATAATTTTAACTAGCTCATATAATCACCATTAGGTGATCAATAATTTGGGATGACCTGCTCTTGTAAACAACCAGACATCAATCACTATCATATCTGCTACATAAAAAAGTTTGGTTTTCCTAATTACAACATTTACTGTAACATGACATCTACAAATAGTTCAGACATGCTGGTAGCGTGATGTGAACACTGGATGGACTGATGGATAGTGCACTGAACCTTCCTGAAATAGATAATTTGTTATCACCCCAAAACCAGAGGCTGTTTTTGTAAGGGTTTGTACCTTTAAATGCTCAAGTCAAAAAGTGATACACTTTATATACCTCATTTCCACTACGGTGCTAGTTCAAGCTAGTTCTGAAGCCACGAGTGAACCGCCCAAGAACTGTTTTGTTTTACGTCAGAGGCACTATTCATGTCGTTACATTAAAGTAATAGAGCAACAGCTTTACATCATAAAGGTACTAAAGCCACGACTATATGCACTAAGGCACTATAGACATATCATTATGATATGTCATATGATATGATATGTCATAACGATATGACATATACATATCGTTATGAACAAATGAAACGGAGACATGTCGTTTTGGACAATGGCTCTGGAGACACGTCATTATGCACAAAAGCACTAGAGCTGCCAAAATGGCTGTCAGAGTTTTGGTTTGTAACCATGATCCTGCCTTCAGCCACTGATGTTCCCGGTTGTTTCTAGACTAGCAACTGTCACCAGGTTTCCTGGGTGTGAGATGGTCTTTTGGCTGTGAGAACACAAATAACACGTTGCAAATAAGGCAACATTGCACCATAGATTACCTCAAAACATCATTTACGTGGAATGTGATGACTGGCCTAAATGATATTAAAAACCCTATCCAGTTATATTGTGTCTGGGAATTCATTAAAGACCTAATAGGATGTTGCACTGCACAATTTGTAAAACAAATGGGGTACCACATTACAGCATACAGGGTTGTTCCCGGAAACATTCTGAAAAAAGATTGGCTAGCTCAGATACCAATGTCTGGTGTAGAAACGTTGCTTTCAAGAGCATTTGTTGGTTGATAGAGTTTTTTAGTGTAATTTCACGTAAATCAGAAAGTTTAAAGTACCAGTAAGGATGGAGCGAGAGCGGCTTTGAAGTGGATGAATTAGGGAAAGGCGGTTGGTCCTTATGACATACCAGTGGAGTTATTGAGGTGCCTCAGAGAGAGGGCAGTGGATTATTTAACGAGACTATCTTGGTCTAGAGTGAGACAATGCCAATTTTCAAGAACAAGGGTGACGTGCAGAGCTGTAGCAACAGAGATATAAAGCTGGTGAACCAAACACAGATCCGGGTGGGACTACACCAAGGATCAGCTCTGAGCCCCTTCTCATATGCTATGGTGATGGACAAGCTGACAGATGAGGGCAGGCAAGAGTCTCCATGGACTACAATGTTCGCAGATGACATAGTGATCCTTAGTTGCTTCAGAATAGGATTTAAAGATAGGCGGTTCAATTATTTTTAATGCACGTGTTCACCAAAGATTATTTGACAAATTCTAAAATCAAGAAAAAAATGGTAAATAGATTAACTGATAAATCAAAATAAATTGTTATTTGCAATCCTACTCCAAACCATTCATGGTACTGCCGTGGTGGAAATGCCCCGACACATTCTGCGTGTACTGACATATTATAGCACGATGGAATAAAAAACAAATTAAACACAAAGTGAAAGCAAATGAAACCCTAATCTGTTATAATTCCAGTTAAAACTCTATGCGTCATCATACTGTGTCCACATCAGCTGCGACAATAAGCTTTGAACCTCTATGCAAATCTATGTTATATACAGAAATTGGTAGACAAATATTACAAGTGAAAATCGGTCCTCTGATTACAAAACTGATTTTTTCCATCCCTCAATACAGCTATTCTTGATTATTAGTCACAAGGTAATGTGATCAAACGAGGATAGATGTAGATATAAACTGTTGTAAACTGTTGTAACAACAACAGACTAACAGACAGTTGACTTGATAATCAATGCAACTCTATCCATTATACTGTTACTATTTGCAAGTATCATATTGTAGTTTTGAGACGAGGTTTCAACAGTTTAAGCCAAACAGTCATGCTGATTAAGATTCAAAACAATTTGTCATATTATTCATTTATTTCTGTCAAGTACTTACAGCACCACTCATGAAGCATGGGACACAGTGGGCAGGTAGGGGGCAGTCTTCAGCAAGGATGCTACCTGCCAACCTCTTGACTCCAGCCTCAACTCATTCAGTCTTTTCTTCCTTCCCTCCTTCCTTCCTTCTTTCCTTCCTTCCTTCCTTCCTTCTTTGCATTCCACCGGCAGAGAAAAAGTGCTTCCACGCATCCATGCTCGATTTTGACTTGTCGTCAATTTTGTTTCCAAAGTTGCTATTAAAAGCTAGTTTCCAGCTTACCGTGCTCTGACCACAAAGCAGGACATTTGCACCGTTTGAGAGTGGGCTGTCAGTCCACAGACACACTGAGCCAAACCTGCATCACACGGGAGGCGTAAGAGGCATCACTATGGGCCAGTGGCAAAAAAGGGAAAATGAAAACAACGCAGAACAACACAAAAACTGCACAAAGAGGAAGGGGAACAGGGAAAAAGGTACAGGGAAAACAGAATACCAGAGTCCATGAATGCAGAGAGCTCTAGGAAAGGAAATCTAGTCTGTTTGCATCTGTGCTTGTATGCTTGATAGGTGTTTTGATGCTTGTGTCTTCATAGGCCCCCCCATGGATTTTTTCTTCTCATGTAAAAATGGACGCTCACATGATGCTGGAATATTTTCTTTAGCTCTCAGCCACTTGCAAAGTGAAAAAGACATCTAGTGCAGCTCATCTGGAATACCTGTGTGACGATGTGCTGTCATGGCGGCTCAGCTGTGTGTTGCCACGGATGTTCAGTCGTTGTGTGGACGTGTTTTGTTCGGCTCAGGAAGGTGGAGACGAGTGGTATTTGCATCTGACAAAGACATGGCCTCTTTTTGTTTACTGTCCCAGTGTGGGAACACGTCCCCTTGTCGGGCTGAGTGTGTCTGAAATCTCCTTTCTTGCTCCCTGTGGTAGTGTTATGGCAGGTACTTCCTGAGGGCTGGGAGGCGTGGCCGCCAGCGGCCACACACCTGACTCCCACCCTCACCATCAATGTGTTGTGTCAAAGAATGGCGATTCCTCAGGGCTCTGCCGATGAGATGTGCTGTGCTGGTTAAAGCGGTGATGGTAGATGCTTATCAATGTATCATCGTCAGTCTGTGGTTGATATGCGAGGTGTTTGTTCGCATGGCCTGGAGTATACTCGCATTGAGTATTTCTGTCCCTCAAACTCAAATGGTGGCTACTGTCCAGCACCGAACATAAAATGGACTCCCGTGTCAGATGGTGGCGATAGAGGTGATGATGACTTGGAATAAGGAGGTACTGAGTTGAGGTTGTGTTCCAGTATTTTGTTTTGTTGCCCCACTGTGTCCGATGTATGCCACGGAGCATATTAACATGAGTGGCTGTGGATGCTGTTGAGTTTGCAGTGAGGACACAAGGAGTACCTCTGGCTCATAAGGCAGCATAAACTTTAGAATATCAAGAAACATGTCATACACCTGTATGGACCTTGAAATGTACATGTTGCAGTCCTGGTTCTATCCAAGAAAACCAACTGCATGATTCAACAGTGACCCAAGGAGATTAAGTAAAAAACTGACTGGACTTCCTTTAAAGGTCTGAGATGTTTCATCTAAAGAGGTTACATGAAACATCTTCAAACATTAACGTAAAGTCCACTTGCTTTATATTCAATCTCTTAAGATAGCCACGACCTGGATGAAAGAGAATCTATACAAATATAATTGCACAGTGTTAGGTGAAAAAAGAGAAGTTAACATTTACTGCATTTAAAAACATTTAAGTAATACATGTGTTTGTAAAATCACAGTGAACTCCTATATGGAATTGACTATATGGAATCCAAGGGAAATGTGTGAAATATCATTTTCTCCTTCAGGCTCCTAACGTTTTAATGAATGCCTTGCTTATAAAGTAGTTTCAAACATTTGCCTCTATGCAAATATCAGTAACTTGAATTTATGCTGTATTTTATTCAGTGAAGCTGTACAGAATGTCTAAAAAGCACCAATGATTTTTAACTTCTTATTGCCTTTATTCTTGGTTTTAGCATCAAAACACATAATCCAGTAATAACTTATGTCATCCCTACCAGGAAAAATGTCAAAATGATTGGGTCTTTAATCAGTGAGCTCCCAAACAAATAAGAAAGAATTAGCCCTGTTTCACATGCTGCCTTTACTTGTTACAAGGAACCAACAAGCAGCAGTAAAACAGAACTCTAGTGGTTAGTTTTCCAGAAGCAAGAGGCTTAAAGTACAGCATCACACACCTTTTTTTTCACTTCAGTAATAAACTCTGATCTTTAATAATAATAATAATAATAATACATTTAATTTATAATGCACTTTACATTTGGATCAAATCTCAAAGTGCTACAAGGTAGCACTTTGAGATTTGATCAAAGCATCTTTGACTGGTACTGTAGTACGGTAGAGTCAAGTAGCGCTTCATTAATAATGAAATCACATGGTAAATTAAAAATGTTCTCCCCTGCCTTCTCCAAAAATGTTATAGTGAAGGTAAGTTAAGTTGTGCCGTCTCCCCAATTTAAAGATAAGATAGCGGACAGTCTTCTTTTTCTTCATCTGCTTACTTGAAATGTTCAGGCTGTGCGTAAAGTGCGTACCACATTATTAAAAAGCCACATCTCTGGCCTGACCTACTGCCTCGCTTCATCAATTAGATGATGTCAGTATATCTACTGCCGACTCAAACGCAGTGCGGCCCCCTTTTTTTGATTTTGTAGCGTTTATACAGATGAGGCGCAATACACCCGCTTTGAACAGACTGTTCAAAAGAACAACTGATTTAAGAAATTAATGTAGATAATACACCATTAGTGGTAGTCCACCATTCTGGTTACTAAAGACACACAACAACAAAAAAAACGTTTCCAAATAATTTATCATGCACTTGAAAAGTACAAATGCAATCAGAGACTGATTGTAATGAGCCTCAATGACACTGGGTTCAGTATTCTGTTCTTTATGCTCCGCCTACCCTTACAAACCTGATGTAGAAATACTTAACGAGAACATGAAAATCTGGGAAAGGTTTCAGACCTCAGGAGATGTTTCATGGGACCTTCAACATGAGGTGTGTCTAGTGACCATTACAAATCAACAGTGCTGGCTTGGCCAAGTCTCCTTTGATTTCAGATATGATGAAATCTCCACTATGTTTGAAAGACTCATCACACGTGTGAAGGTCTCGTATTTGTTAACTGGACAAGAATCAGTCGGGACATGAGGTTGTGCGAGTGTGACATGCTCTACAGGGAATGTGAACCTATGTGAAGAATAGTGCTTATACTACTGTGATGAGTGTGTTGGGCTTTTCACATGCATGAGCCTGTCAATGAGGTTGGCTGCCCACGAGGTTGCTCCTCATGCCCTCACTTTGAGCCTGTTGAGTGATAAGATTGTAAAGGCATCACAGGAATATTGCCTCTAAACAGCAGCAAAGCACTGTGAATAGTAGGAAAAAATATGTTTATCTGTGACCGGAGGCAATACCCCCAGAGGCAGAGAACACTGACCATCCCATACAGTGGCATGAGAGGAAGAAAGGAAGAAAAAAAGGGGTAGAGGGACTGGGGGCTGCGTGTTACCTTGGCCACTGAGGCTGGGATTTGTATAGTCCCATGTGTCCTGGTCATTCTTGAAGACATTAAGACGTGCTGGCTGTGAACAGAATTGCATTACAAACATGAAAACATGTTTCCTCTCACTAACATGATGTGAATTCAACATGCATTTACGTTGGTCTTCTACGTACCTTGGCATATTCAATCTTTAACGTGCAGCAACCAGAATAGATGTCAGCCCCGTTCAGAGAGGCTTTGGCCCTCTGAGCACTTTGGACCGAATCAAATGTGATGAAGTGAGTTAAGGGGAGTTTTTGTTGTTGAAGGTTTTTATCATCATATTTATGGGTAATAAAAAAAATAGTTATTCAAAGGATATTCCACCATGGCCTGAACACCATTCTTTCTGAAAATGACAATCCTCTGTACGGGACCACAGTTGTTACAAATGGTGTAGAGCACATCCTGCAGAGACAGTTAAGTTCTTGTAATTGTGACACAGTAAGAACACTTAAAGATAATGCACAATATACACAGATACTGCTTTGCTGCAAATTTGGGTGGGGAGAAGATCAGTCTTGAATAGTCAAAAATCTGTATTTCTCAGGAATTGAGATCATAGAGCTTTCCGACTCTGGCAATTTACTTTTTGCTTGGATTTAAGATAATCATTCAGTTTACACCATATTGCACTTTGTTATTGACATGAGAATTTAAGAAGTGCCATGAACTGACTGTGCAACACAGATGAATGGTCATCCTGTTGTGTAAACTCGGGCCCATCACAGATAATCCAATGTTTTATTCTGTGCATTAATTTAATGAAACAGAGGATACAACTGGGCACTACTGAAGTGAATTCTGCAAAATTAAAGAATTTTTCTTGCCATTTCAATGAAATCAGTTCAGTGAAATCTATACATGGAAGGGATTTTGACAAGAGTATATCATGAAGGAAAAATTTATCCTTCGTGATTAGTTTACAACCATTTGCTGGACCAAATGAAATACAGAAAGGGAAGTAAGATCATTTTCCATTGTTGTATTGGTAGTAGTGCCTCAGGTTTTTTAGCACTTCATATAAACAGTTTTGATCATGGGCTTGGTGTCTAGTCAGCTGGAGTGCCTGACTAGAAATGTGGTTTAAAGTAATACAATTGAATATTGTATTAATTTCAACACACAATTACAGAACTAATTTTATTAATAACGATGTTACCGTGGTGATGGGATAGATGGGGTTTATGATGGTGAGCAGCAGCACGTTGTTGACGCTTCGGGTGTCGTCTGAGTCTCCAGGCCGGGAGATCTTTTGGCTCGTAGAATAATTGATGAAGGCTGGATGGCCTGCGATGTAAACCTGATTGTCTCCTGCGAATGTAACAGCATTACCGGAGCCACCCAGGTCCTCATATTCCACCAGAGCCTGGCGCTTCTTGGGCATCATTACCACATAACTGTGAATAAATATAACAAAAAAAAATTAACCAACCAATATACTTTCTACAATAACATGAGTCAGTGTAATAATTAAAGTCAATGGTGACTTGGTTTGCCTTGCAATAATGCTTACTTCACTTAAACTTTTTACAGCAGGAAAGAAAATCATTAAATATCCATTTAGGATATCCATTTATTAGGTTCAGCGAGTCTGGCTAAAATGGGAATCGACGATTTTTTGCTTAGAATTGAGATTGCAATTCTCTCTAGGACCTTACCATTCAGTTTACAAAATATTTCACTTTGTTATGGACAAGAGAAATTAAAAAGTTCCATGCGCTGTCCATGCACAGCGCAGATAGAGTCTTGCTGGCACTGAAGTGTTAACTCTTTGTAGCTCCAGTGTACACTAGAGCGTATCCTGGATTCATATGTATGTCTGAGCTCAATCCAGTCCGGGAAACTAGGGAACAACCCTGGTCCAAACCGAGCAAACCGCAATCAACCTGAGTCCGACAGTAAATAACAGCTTTAGCACTGAGTTTTAAAGCTGCCACACAATTGTTGTTACCGTCATTACCACTCATCAGTTTACCCCAGTAACTCATGTCGGTAGAGTAAATTACCTTAAATGGGCCTGTTTATTTCCCCACAATGTGGCTATTACTACCTTTGTCCTTTGATGTTTTCTTTGTTGGCGAAAGTCGGGAATCTGTTTAAAGAGTTCCTTTGATAATCTTTTGGGGTGGAGCTTGGGGATCAGTGGTCTGAACAGAGAAGCTGAAGTGAAAGGTGCAAGAGGGGACCAGCTACAGAGTGTCTGAGAGATACTCAAGAGTGTGTTTGAATTGTCGATAGATTTAGAGACTGGCAATACAGTGCATCCGGAAAGTATTCACAGCGCTTCACTGTTTCCACATTTTGTTATGTTACAGCCTTTTTCCAAAATGGATTAAATTAATTTTTTCCCTCAAAATTCTACACACCTGTAGAATTTTGAGGGACAGAGCGAAAAAAGTTTGTTTGAAATTTTTACAAAATTAATTAAAAATAAAGATGGAAATATAACATGTACATAAGTATTCACAGCCCTTGCTCAATATTTTGTTGAAGAACTTTTCGGGCCAATTACAGCCTCAAGTCTTTTTGAGTATGATGCTACAAGCTTGGCACACGCACTTATGCGCAGTTTCTCCCATTCTTCTTTGCAGGACCTCTCAAGCTCTATCAGGTTGGATGGAGAGCATTAGTGCACATCCATTTTCAGATCTCTCCAGAGATGATCAATCGGGTTCAAGTCTGAGCTCTGGCTGGGCCAATCAAGGACATTTACAGAGTTGTCCCGTAGCAACTCCTCTGTTTTCTTGGCAGTGTGCTTAGGGTCGTTGTCCTGTTGGAAGACGAACCTTCACCCCAGTCTGAGGTCCAGAGGGCTCTCGAGCAGGTTTTCATCAAGGATCTCTCTGTACATTGGTGCATTCATCTTTCTCTCGATCCTGACTAGTCTCCCAATTCCTGCAGATGAAAAACATCCCAACAGCATGATGCTGCCACCACCATGCTACACTGTAGGGATGGTATTGGCCAGGTGATGAGCGGTGCCTGCTTCCGCCAGACATGACGCTTGGCATTCAGGCCAAAGAGTTCAATCTTTGTTTCATCAGACCAGAGAATCTTGTTTCTCATGGTTTGAGAGTCCTTCAGGTACCTTTTGGCAAACTCCAGGTGAGCGGTCATGTGCCTTTTACTGAGAAGTGGCTTCTGTCTGGCCACTCTTCCATTCAAGCCTGATTGGTGTGGAAATGCTAGAGCTCTGTCAGAGTGACCATCGGGTTCTTGGTAACCTCCCTGACTAAGGCCCTTCTACCCCGATCGCTCAGTTTGGCCTGGCGGCCATAATTGAAGAGTCCTGGTGGTTCCAAACTTCTTCCACTTATGGATGATGGAGGTAACTGTGCTCATTGGGACCTTGAATTCTGCAAAAATGTATCTGTACCCTTCCCCAGATCTGTGCCTTGATACAATCCTGTCTCGGCGGTCTGACAATTCCTTGGACTTCATGGCTTGGTTTGTGCTGACATGCACTGTCAACTGTGGGACCTTATATAGACACGGGTGTGCCTTTCCAAATCATGTCCAATCAACTGAATTTACCACAGGTGGACTCCAATCAAGTTGTAGAAATATTTAGAGGATGATCAGTGGAAAGAGGATGAGGATGCGCCTTAGCTCAATTTTGAGTGTCATTGCAAAGGCTGTGAATACTTATGTACATGTTATATTTTCGTTCTTTATTTTTAACAAATTTGCAAAAATTGCAAACAAACTTTTTTCGCTTTGTCATTATGGGGTATTGTGTGTATTTTTGAGGATAAAAATGAATTTAATCCATTTTGGAATAATGCTGTAACATAACGAAATGTGAAAAAAGTGAAGCGCTGTGAATACTTTCCGGATGCACTGTAACTCATATTAAGGGAGAAATCTTTGTGCCTTGGCAGGGTTTGTGTTCTCCAAGTGCCCTTTATCTAGCTGTTGGCGCCTTTGTTTCTTTAATGCTCCTTTGCGGGATGCTGGGGGTGGGAGAGGAACAGGAAATGACGCAACATTGTGTGTTTACTGGAGAGGAACAGGAAATGAAAAACATACATCATAAATACTCATGAGTATGTTGGAGCTGTTGTTAAGATTTACAGGCTGGAAATAACTCATATTAATGGAAAAATATACATGTTTTTTTCCAAAATACTGTGTACTGTCGTGCCTTTTTCCTTTGATGTTTTATACTGGACAGGAATTGAGAAAACAATATCTGCTTAAGAGTAGGTTCATATAGATTTTGGCCCTTGGGGGAGTTTTGCGCTCCATGTGCTTTTTCTAGTTATTTGCATTTTTCTCTCACATAGGCAAACAGCTTTCCTCCCCCGGTCTCTCCGTCTCTTACTCGCCCTGTAGGTTCATGTCTACACAGTGTCACATGATCAAACGTTGTGCTCTCTTTGGCTGAGGAATAAAAGTAAAGGCCCTGGCTTTGCTACAGTTTATTTTATGAATTATATTCCCGCAGAATCTTTTTAGTTCAGATATGAGATTGCATATACTTTGGTCGAAACTACTATACTAACTATATTTGCTTTCATTTTACAATGAATCATCTAGTCCTAGCGGGTAAGGTGTTCTTCTCAGCCTTTGCGTCATACTACATGGAACAGATATAAGAATGACACACAGGCATCGCAAAGGTCTGCCTTAGTTTCATCGTTCCATAGAACAACATCCAGAAAACGCCTCATGTTATCTGCTTGTTTAACAGCACTAGAGCCGTATTTCTGTTGATTTTAGGTCAACGGTGGTGTACGAGTTTGAGTTAGGACACAGAGACCTGATGTAAATTAGGGCTTCAAAAGGAGGAAAAAAAGTGGGACTTTGATAATAAAAGTACATCTATAAACGCTGGTGCTGTGTTTTAAGATTTAATTTGCAAATATTATGGATGGATGATATATAAAGGGGCTGAATCATTTAAAGACTGTAGTAGTGAAGAAACCTAATATGCAAGCGGGGTGAAGAATTATGCCACCAACTGTACATCTGAAAAAAATATAAGTGAGAGCACACTTCACGCATAGACTCTTATTACCTGATTGCCCCAAACTCCTGCAGGGCCTCCACCAGATCAGCCTCCATGATGCCATCCGCCAAGCCCCTAATGTGCACCACTGGAGAGGGCAGCGGTTTGTGGGGGTCTTCGTAGTTCTCCTGAAGCGAAAGATAAAAGTTTAGATATTTTTCAAAAATACCATGACCAATCGAGAGAATGGTATTGAGCGGCAATGAGTAGAAGAGCGCTAGTCTGTATGCCCGCTGCAGTATAAATGAGTACGTAAACGCATGTACACCACGCGCGAGCTCGACAAAACGACCAAATCCCTAACGCTTAAGTTCACGAATAATGGTTAGCTTAAGCGTATTCTATAACGACAAATGAAAAGAAATGCTTGTATAGTCTGGAGCGCATATGATATTCGATTAAGTCAACGGAAGTTGTTACGTTTTTCTACCTAGTGGAAAACCTGGACAGAGCTCGCGCTGGTATGAGAATAGCTAGCTATTCATCTTTTCACCTCTTCAAAAGGAAAAAATTCAGCACATTTTGTCAAAATAAAACTTCGAACACCCTGAACGGTTCGAAATACCTACCGTTGTCATTCCTCCTTCCTCAGTTTTCTGTCTTTTCGTTGCTCGGCCGCCTTCTCCGTAGAATCGGCCCGCAGTAGCAGCCATGTTGTCCTGTCCCCTGTGCTATGATAATGCTGCGTTCAGGAAGTATGGGAAAACGTAACACCGTGCCTCAGTTTCTATTGTTCATAGTCAAAGACGTCACAAAAGCGGGATTTTCTAGTTGATCATAACCATAATTGATTCTTTACATCGGACAAATACACAAATCACTGCACACCTTCTTCATATTCATGTGTACTATCCAATGTTCAACAAATGTGATTTATTATTTTAGTCGTTTGCCTATATATATACGACAGACACCATATTGTCAAATGTTTTATTTTCATTAAAAGGGTATGAATGTAGCAGACAGTGTCATACGCTATATGCGTTACTGTTGGTCACCCGTCAATCAATAATACACTGCCTGGCCAAAAAAAGTCGCACACTAATATTTAGTTGGACCGCCTTCAGATTGATTACTGCACTTATTCGGCACGGCATGGTTTCGATAAACATTTATTTCCGTCTGGAGTGCCATTCATTTTTCGCCAAGATCTTGTATTTAAGGACCGTTTTAGCGTGTGTGGCGCCCTGGGCGAACCTCCATTTTTCTACAAATGATGTCTCGTGCTCCCTGAATCACTCTTTCATAATGTGACCCCGATGAATCCTGGCAGTGTCATCTTGGAACACGCCCGTGCCGTCAGGAAAGAAAACATACCATTGATGGGAAAACCCTGATCATTTAGTATATGCAATTTTTATATTCCTTTTATAAGCCTTTTTCCCGATTTGCCCAAATACTAAGCAGTTTTTTAAGGCTTCACAGCTGTTTAGTCCCAATCCCCCGATTTCTGATTTGCTCTTACTTTCACTATTAAATATAGCCGTTAGTTCTACTGTTGATTTTTTTAAGATTAGATTTCACTATCTTGGAAATGATTGTTCACCATTATCTTTCCAGGTTTTAACAATGCTTTCGACAGGTATTAACCCAATTTTAATAGTTTCTGAGGTCTCATTAGTTGTTTTCCTTTCTTGATGTGCACTAATAATTTGGTCGTTCTTATAGTAATCGAGTTTCTTTTAAAGAATGAGTGCAGAGGACAGGGACAGAGACACAGCATGCCAATAATTGATGTCACCCATAATTCTTGGCATTAATATACCAATTTTGCTTTATTTTTTAAAAGAACAAAGTATTTGAATTTCAGAAATGTTTTTATACTTACTATTTTCTTTTTTTTAAATGATTTTATTTCAGATTTATGCATAGATTTATGTTTACTAGCATGTTATGCATCAGGATACCTAGTAAATTTTCTTTTGGGTGATAAAAATCTTGTCTTTGTTTGTGGGGGCTCGTGTTCAGTTCAGAAATAATATCCTTTGAAAATATTGCTTCTTCTAAATGATCAGGAGATTTGATCCAAATGTAAAGTGCATTATAAATTAAATGTATTATTATTATTATTAAAAACCTTCCACCCACTGTTCCACTTCTTCTTCTCTTTTCAGCTGTTCATCTTATTTCAGCTGCTGATCATTTGTTTCCGTCTTGCCCTGTCCTCTGTGATACCAACCAACTGCATGTCCTCTCTCACCACATTGATAAACTTCCTTGTTGGTCTTCCCACACTCTCCTTGCTCTGAGTACCTCCTGCCCTTCTCCAACCTCTACCCCTTGCGTCTTCACCGTTCCACCCTCTCCCTTTCACTCACACACATGCAGTCTGTCTTGCTACAACTGTCTTTCATTCCTCCTCTCTCCAGTGCACACTTCCACCTCTACAAATTTTCTTCAACCTGTTCCCTGCTCTCACTATAGATCACAATGTTATCTGCAAACATCATAGTGCACAGCTTATCCACCACCATGGCAAACAAGAAGGGGCTCAGAGCCGGTCCTTGTTGCAGTCTCTCAACTCCCTTGAACCCATCAGAGTGGTTACAGAGAGACAAGTAGATTTACCACGGACTTTGTTTCCCCATATTTTTTTAAACTTATGGTGTGTTTCCCATGTTATGCAAACAAGCATTTTCTATATATAATATAATAAAATTTACGAGTTCTAAAACTGTTATCTGTGATTTTCGGAAGCATACTTCTAAAATACAGTGTTTATTCTATGTAAGATTAGACTCAAGATTTTAATAGTGTCATATGTATTGAAGTCAGTATGTTAGCCAACAGGAAATAATCTGTCGTCTTCTCTACAAATGAGGACGTGAGAGACTGGACACCGACTCACTTACAGTTTCATTATAATTATTGGTATAACAACTTTAAATAAATTACAATATGTTTTCATATCAGATCAAATACATTCAATTACAAATACATAAAATAACACCATTGACAAAATTAACAGATTCAAGGCGCCCCACGATGGCAAATCATTTTTTCATTCCACAGCTCATCACCATTGAGTTGTGGATGGTGATGAGCTCAATGGCCTTTGTGATTCTTTGTTAATTATACATTTCTCATTATTATAATTTTTATTATTATGCTAAATACATGGAGTGAGATAATCAAATTCAGCAGTTGTTTTACCATACAATAAATAGTGCCCTGTCATATAACTCAACAGAGAAACAGTCTATCAGGAGAGATATTACACATCAGCAGCTTATCTCCCAAACTAGTTAAGTGCGCAAATACTAGAGGTAACCAGCAACAATACTTTCGCTTTGCACTACATTACCAATGGGTTAATCTTTACACTTTCAAATGACAGTTTGAACAGATTTTGCGTTTATTGATGATGTTTCCTCTGTCCTGCTATAAAATAACACAGTCAGATTCTCTTTACATGGTTGTCACATGTCTGAGCCGCTGGTTTAGAGTCACCGTTTACATTTGTGTAAAAGCAGAATCTAAATACTACTGTATGCCTGAGGAGCAGAGACCAAACTTTAAAACCAGGTTGCGTGCCATTAGGCATAGCCACTTTTGGTGACCTCACAGCCAACCGTTTATCAGAAATTGTCTCTACGTGTTTTATGAACCATGGCAGCGACAGCAGGTGGTCTCGGTCACAGTGCAGTGGAGGTAAATTTCCTGCTGATGCCTGTTTTTGTTGGTCCCTCAGAAGCCTTGTATATGGCAATAGGCCTCCAAGCTGGAAAACAGGATGTAGAGGAACCAGAGTCCAAAGAAAAGCAGACAGGTGAGGATTCTGGAGGTCCGCGAGCCTCCCAATTCGCCCCCTATGGACGGCCTCCGGCGCAGCATCAACACTCCCATGGAGAAGAAGGCAAAAATGGTGAAGAGTGTGACTGAGAATGCCAGTGAGCCGGGTTCCACACGGAAAACCTCACCTTTGACCTTCCAGTACACGGCAGCCACGGACCAGGCCACACCAATGCCCAGAAACACATTTACCGCATTGCTTCCTGTCACATTTCCCACACATGCATCTGCATACTGGTCCTGAGTGGCAGCAACTTTACTGGCAAAGGTGTCTGTTAAAGAATTAAAATTAGGAAATTAATAGTTTGAAAAAAAGATAAAACACTTTCCGTCCTTCTTATACTTTTTAAAAGGCCTACATTTCTGTATTAAAAATCCTTTTTTTACTGGCCTTATTTAATATTCTAATTTTCTGAGGCACTGAATTTGGGGTTTTCATGACCTGTGAGCCATAATCATCAAGATTAAAACAAATAAAGGCTTGAAATATTTCCCTTTGTGTGTGTAATTAATCCACACTATATACTAGTTTCACTTTTTAAATTGAATTACTGAAATAAATGAACTCCACGATATTCTAATTTATTGAGACGCACCTGTATGAGGAAGAACCGGAGTGATTTTGGGAAAGGTAGGTTGTACATTTCTAAGACTAAGGGGAGCATTATTTCCAAAAGTTTTTAGGCCATTATTTCTCGAGCGTTGGTCTGATTTGGTCTAAATTTAGTGCTGGACTCAAGTGGAGATCTACCATATATAATATATCATTCTTTTATATGTATTTTACTCTGTAGGGGGTGCTTTCTTTTGAACAAAAACTGTTTTTTAGACATAATTTAATATTTGATCTGAGGATTTTAATCAGGGAGATCGCTTGTACAACGCAGGGGATTGGGGGTTCTTTGCTGACATACCCTTGCCGCCGTGGTCGACAGTTGGGGCCTATTTTTTATCTTTTATCATTGTGTATTTTTCTACGCATCAAACTGATTACTACCCAAATGTTTGAGACAATAACTCATAGAACAGACAGGAGCATATCACACATGGCAGAGGAAACTAGAGGACAGACACATAAGCAGAAGAAACAGACATTGAACATAAGAAGAAACTCAACCACGGAAGACGGGCGTGATGTCAGTTTTTTCCCTCCATCCACTCTTAGTTTTGGTTGTTCAAACTAAACAATTCTTTGCCAGCTGATGGCAGGAAAAGAAGTTGAAATTCCTAATTTCCTTAAACTTTCTGTTGTCTATGTGCTGAGAAGTCAACAGAAAGAGTGTTTATATCAGACATATTGGGTTTCTTTCATTGAATTACCATAAAAATGATATGGATGGTTTCATACTGCGCTATTTGCTTATAAAATGAACGACCATATTTCTCAAACAAAACTAGGAAAAGCACTAAGATGAAAATAAATTAGATCATACTCTGTCAGTATCTCTCAATTTCTATGTAGCTGGTTGTCTCCTGCACCTTCCACTTCAGCATCCTGTTCAGCCCACTGAGTAGAAAAAGTGTGTCCCAATGCATTGGAGAGAAGTTGGCTTACCAGCAGTCAAATGTGATGAGGGAATTAAAGAAAAGTTTGCATGGTTGACACGAAAACAATACGAGTGCTTAATTAATATTCTATAAATATGACATTGGGTTCAGTAGAAATGTCCTTCAAACATTTGTGCTTTAAATACATTTCAGAGCCTCTCCTTTTTTACTTTTACTCAAGTAAAAAATCTATCTTTTCAGTCATTTTAAGTTACTGTACTTCTACCAGAGTAAAGAATGTGAGTACTTTTTACACGTCTGACAGTCATACCTTGCCCTCGTCAATTAAAACTCTCTTTAACTGCATATCTGAGAGAAAGTTAAAATTGTGTCTAAGGACACACTAGTGGAAAAGAACATATGTGCATCGACCAAAACCTCCATCATAGGTGAATGTGAGCAAAATTACATGAAAATAGTAAAGAAAAATTTAAATGGGACTGAAAATGAGAAAATAAGCACATATCTTAGAGATCTTTCAAAGTATTGGTAAGATTTTGCTGTATTCTGTACTTCTTTTGTTGAAAGAATATAGGCAGATAATTCCACGATACGTATGGATGTACTGTAACGTATGTAAAGGCAAAGGTAACACCATATCATGCCACTGTTGGGTGGGGGTAAAAAAGAAAACAAAAAACACCAAAAGGCACCTCTTCAGTGCATCATAAATGTGCTTCTGAAATATTTTTGCAGAAACCTATCATAAATTGAACTGACTGGAACTTGATTTTCTGTATTTTAAAAAGTAGTAAGACTCACTAAATCACTTACCGGGCAGTGACGTCCCCAGTGCAACGAAGACCACCGCAGTGACAGAGTCTCTAAGGCCGACTGTGCAGCCAAAATGGGAAGCAAGGTCTCCGATTATAGCCGTTAAGAAACCAATGAGCGAGATTGACACGAGGAAGCACGCCCAGCCATTCCAGTACTCGGTTGGTGGGATGCAAGCAAATAGAATTTTCCAGAAAATGCAGACTATGTGGATGAAATAGTCAAAGCAGTTTGGCAACCGCTGCTCCAGTCCCTCCTCGTCATCTCCATCACCTGTTCAGAGAGGAGGGTAAGATCATCTACAATCTATCAAGCTGGACGTATATAAGCAGTCACTGTGTTTTACAAGTGATCGATGAAGACATTGAAAAGCGATAAACAAATTAACATTACATTGAGGTGTTTTATAAAGAAAACTGAGACGTAAACTCAAATTGAAGAATCACGTCTCATGCTTAGAAGGTCAAAATTCGGAGGTCAGGCGTAAATTGTTTATATATTTCTCCATGCAAAACTAATGTGAGAGTGAAACCTCCTATTCTATTAGGCTCTGTGATAAATGAGATGGCTGGCTAAGAGCACTTGATGCTGCGGCCCCCCATTGGCCTGTCAGGGTCATTGACCCAAGGGCTGGCCCACAAAGATCACTGGAGACTCTCTCCTTCTAGTTTGTCCACATAATGTGAATGTAGTATCGGATCATACGAGATTGTTTGCTTTCCTTCTGATGTTATGCATGTTCTTGTGTGCTAGAGAAGTTAACCTGTAAGATCATCATAGCATGTTTATCCAGCAGTCTGCTTTCAGCATCACTGCACTGAAAATGTACCTTAATTTGTCTTCATGTAACCAGCCTGTCTAGAGCTTTTTGACTTTTTTTTTTTTTTTTTTTTTTACAATTTCCAAATAATCCAAGAGAGTTTATTAACCCTTTAATGTCAATAAAATACAACTGTAGAAAAAAATTATTTCTTTCCATATTTTATTTCTTTGGGACATTAATCATAGACAATCTAAATGAACTGTAAAATGACAAATTATTTGGTCAAACATGTTTTTAAACAAAACAAAAAAAAATCAAACTTCTAAAATTATTTCATCATGAAATTTTGTTTTTGATGGAAAATAGTCAATTTTAGTTACATTAGCTCAGCCTTTTGGAAATGCATGTATTTCAAAAACTATTTGACCCTTATTAGAGATTTTGGTTGAATCAAGTTACATCATTCCGTTAAGCAAGTCCTTTTATATGCTAAAAAATATCCTACTTATCAAATAGGACTTTCTCAATAGCCATGCCTCCTCCTCAGTGGCCGCTTTTGACCTGCGGTGTCCCCCAGGGCTCCATCATGGACCCCTTACTCTTAAGCATATACATGCTGCCACTGGGTCATATTATAAACAGATATTATAAACATGATATTTATAAAAAACTATAGTCTGAAAAGTAACTAGTAATTGTAGCTTTGGTCGGATAGAAACTCATGTCCCCCAGGTCCTAGTCATAGTTCTGTTAAATGAAAGCATAGTGCTGATATTACTGGACTCGCACCCCAAATATACACTTAAACTCCCGGTAAATGTGATGATTTTATTGCTCATAATCACGTGAAGTTTTCAACACATTCATGGGTCACCTAGATATAGTGATCGGATGATTAAAGTAAAGGAGGTGGAATATTCACTTATGTTAAAAGTTCTCTCTAATAGTTTGCTATCACATTACTTCAATTTTAGTTTCTAAGGGTTTTGATTATACCGTTATGGAAATTTGCACCGGAGGTCGTAACAAATTCCCCCTCATTGGAATCTATACTTTTTAAAGTTCATGGATTATACTGTAAAGATTTGATCGAAGAACAATCACCATTAGAAGTATACAAACAAATAGTAAACATAGACTAACCTGCACTGACTGTGACTGCTTCAATGAACTGCTCTCTCCACGAGTGAGTTCCGATCACTGAAGCCAGATTGGTGTCCTTGAGGAGTTTGTCCACTGTTTTCTGGAACACATCAATAGGTCAAGGGTTAATGGATGTGAAACATGGTCAGAACCTCTCCTTCTGTTACCGAGTTACGTTGTTGAATGTATATAGTATGAATATTAGTTTTAAATATATATATATGTAAATATATATATATATGTATATATATATACATATATATATCTAACATCTACTACTATACACTAATTAGCAGAGTCTAGCTGGAAAAACGTCACGAGTAGATATAGAGATAGAGAAAGTCGCAAATGAATTTAAATGAGCTCAAATTTAAAGTTATAAAATGGTGAAGTTAGCCTACATTCTAGTTATTTGACATTACTGATCAAACAGAAGGTGGACTTATTGTACAAATACGATCATGATTGTACTGGTAGCCCTGTAGCGGACCTTTCAGCTACAGCTGAACCAGCATCATAGCTCAAACCCAAAAACCACAGGTTTTGTCTAGCCTTCTACAGTAGGTTGCCTTTAATGATATGTCCGGTTGTAAGATTGTGTCAGTGAGGAGTGAAGATGGATGCAGAGAAGGAAACTCTGGTCGGACGCTGATGTTTCTATCTCCCTTTAAGTATAATGACTGTTTCTGGTTACTAACTGTAATGCAATGTAGGACAATACTCCCCATTGTCTGAAGGCAACTTAACTCCGCCTCAAACCAACCAACAAACACAACAAGCCATAACATTATAATCACCTATCTAATATAATGTATAAATCATAATAATATAATAATGTACCTAATATTGTGTAGATTTCACATTTGCTACCCAAACAGCTCTGACTGGTTGAGGCATGGCGTCCAGCAGATATCTGAAAGTGTGCTGTGGTATTTTTACTATCAAGGGGTCAGCAGAAAATCCCGTTAGTGCTGGGAGTTGCGAGGTGGCTCATTGATGGGACTTGCTAGACCAGCACAAGCAAACTGGACTGGGTTGAGATCTGGGAAATGTGGAGAGCACGCAAATACCTTGAAATTGTTGTTGTGTTCCTCAAACCATTCCTGAAGTATTTCTGCAGTGAGTCAGAGAGCATCCTCCTGCTGGGAGGGGTCCCTGTCATTAGGGAATACCGTGTCCATGAAGGGGAGAACTTGCTCTGCAGCAATGTTCAGGTATTGCGACATCTCAAAGGGACCTCCACATGAATTGTAAGAACCAAGGTTTCCCAGCAGAAAAGCATCACACCGCCTCCCCCAGATGGCGCTTTTCTACATGCATCCTGGTTCTATCTATTCCCCAGTATAGCAGGTAAGCCGTCCACATGATGTAAAAAAAAATGAGTAATGCATCAGAGCAAGCCCCTTTATTCCATTTCTCTATGTTCCTGTTCTGATGCTGATGTTCCCATTATAGATGCTTTTCGCAGTGCAGTTGGGATTGTCAATCTGACCAACAATGCGCAGTGCTCTTATCTTTTGTGGGAACAGACACACAGTATGCCTTCACTCCCCATTTGCACCCATGACCCTGATGCTATTACACCTGTTTTCCTTCTCTGGACCACTTTGGTGGGTACTAATCAATGCAGACCAGGAACACCCATCAGGACCTGCAGTTCTGGAGATGCTCTAACCCAGTCATCTAGCCATCACAATGTGGACCTTGCAAAGTCTTTAAAATCAATGTTCTTGACCAATTTTCCTGTTTTCAACATCAATTACATGACAACGATTTCACTTTTTTCCGAAATGCTCACTTCACCTGTCCGTGGTTATAATGTTATGGCTCATCAGACAGTGTATAATACAGGTCTTTGTGAGTGTCAGTTTTTTGAATAAATTGGTATGTCTTTGTCTACATAATCAACACGAAACAACTGAGCTGATGGAATGGATAAAATGTTTCATTTTTTAGATGTAACATTTGCAAAACTGCAACCATCACGAGATAATTATACGATATAATGGGGGTGTTTAAAAATGGTTTAGAAAATGAGTTGAAAGGTCTTATAATTGATATGTTTAAGGGTGTTGGAAAGCCCGAGAGGACTGCATTATCTACATGAAAGATCTAACTCAAAGATCAAAATCCTGCCCCCAAGCCCGATTGAGCGGCTTAAACCAGAAAATAAAAAAAGTCATAGTTGTAATCTGTGTCTGATGTGAGAAGCACAGAAGCACACTGACTATTCTCCTCTATATGTATTCAGTCTTAAACTTAGTCCAAGTTTTCTTCTGGACATTGGTGTGCTGTGACTTTTAGTAATGATTCGTAAAACAGCTTTTGCAAAAACTGCAAAAAAGAAATTTCCACAAGAAAAGATCTCAGTGAAAATATCTTAAAACCATTCCTCTTTGAAGCCCTGTGAGTTTGCAACAAAGCAACTCCCATTCTTCAGCATCAGACAGGAAGTGGCTATAACTCCATTACCCATAGTTCATTTTGCCTCATACATCACATGTGGCCTAAAAGTTGCAACCTGAAGACATCTGACTGATCGCTACCGCAGGGACATGGCAAAGAGAAAAGTATTTTATTCACAATAGTTTGAGTTTATTTCTAGAGCTGGGATCTATCCTCAATGGAAGTAATGAAAAAAGTAAATGACTTGGTAATATACATATTGAAATGTGCACCACGCATCAGGCGGACATTAAGATTTCTTGAGAATTGTTCTTGTCTAGTAGTTATTACCAGTCTGATAGTGGATCCAGACTAGGTCTCAGTCTTAAAATGACTTGAGTAAAAGTAAAAAAAAGGAGATGTCCAAAACAAACATGAGACAAATATTTCACACACAACTCACAAACACAAACATTGCCTCAGTGCATCTAATCCGGCTGCATGTGAGAAAGGGTGAACGATGTATATTCTGAGAGCTGAAGAAAAGGGACAGGTCTCACAACACACAGCATGCCGGCAGAAACTGTACCTGGTCTAATACTCCATTGGGAGTCTGATGTATGACATCATCGAAGGCAGATCGGAATTAGAGGATAAAAACACATGAACATGAACACACATTGTTTTTGTCGGCATAAATAAAAACACTTGAGGTTGTTTTATTTATTAAGGACTTTAAAGTTTTATATCATCAGCATTTTTAAGTGTTTTTAAAAGTATTGGAACATCTCCTGGTTCCTCCTATTTTCATGTGAATCTCAGGCAAAAACAAAATACATATTTTAAATGGTAATTGTGTTTACTGAATCAAAAAGGTTCTCAAGTAACAATTGGATCTGTGTGAAAAAGTATTCGCCCACTAAATCCTAAAAACTACCAAACTGCATTAAGAACTGGTTCCAGCTGGATTAGACGCACCCAGACCAGATCACCACAGAACCTGTTCAATCACATCATCACTTCACTAAACCATCTTCAGTTGGCTTCTAGGTGTCAGCAGTAGCGCACTATGCCAAAATCAACAGATATTTCAGCAGTTGATTGAAATCCATCAGTCTGGGAAGGGTTCCAAAGAGGTTTCTAAGGTTCTGGGACTCCAAAGATCCATAGTGAGACACATTATCGACACACATGGAGAAGACTTTGAACAATAGTGAACCTTCACAGAAGTGGACCACCTTTCAAAATTCCTCCAAGAGCACGGTGAAGGCTCATTCAGGAAGTCACCGAAGATCCAAAATAACATCCAAGGAACTGCCTGTCTCACCTCAATAAAGGTCAGAGGTTATGGGTCCACTATGCCAAAGACACTGGGCAAGAATGGCACCATAGGAGAGTGGTGAGGAGAAAGACACTGCTGACCCAGAAGAACATTAAGGTCTGTCTGACTTTTAGCTGCAGTCCTCAGAGCTTTTGCTAGTATCTTCTGCGGACTGATGGGTTGAGATTTGAACTGTTTGAAGACAGAGGTACTGTTCCGACTGGTGGAAACCGAACGCAGCATTCCACTAGAAGAACAATCAGACCTACGGTCAAGCATGGACATGGCAGTGGAATGTTGTGGACATGCTTTGCTGCTTCAGGACCAGGAGGACTCGCCATCATTGAGGAAAACATAAATTCTGCTCTCTACAAGAAGAATCTGAGGGAGAATGTCAGGTCATCAGTTTGTGAGTCAACCTCTGAATGTATTTAAAAGGAACGAAAGAAGTTCTTGAGTGGTTTGGTCAAAATCTGGACCTGAACCCCATGGAGATGTTATGGTGGGACCTGAAATGATGAGTTCATGCTCACAAAGCCAAAATCCCCCAACAGTGATATCACTAATGATCTCCAGCTGTTTCTGCTAAAGTTTGAAAAACAAGAGATAAAGTTTGTTAAATTCCTATGGAGTTCAGGGTTGAATATTTTTTCACACTGATTATTAAGGTATTTCATAACATTTTGCCCTCATTAAATACGTTCATAATTCAAAGCTTGGGTTTTCTGTTTACTCAGATGACGTTGAATTTTGTTTGAAGATCCGACACAGTTTAGTCTGAGAGACACAGACGCAGACAAAACCAGGAGGGGTTCAAATACTTTTTCACAGCACTGTAATTTATTTTAAACCCTGCCTGAAGCAGATGGAAGCTTGCTGCTGGTGCAACGCCTCCCATCAACCACTCACACACCTTAAACTCACAGGACTCCTCTATGATGACCTCCAGCCGGCTGTGCTCCCCTAGGATGGGTTTGCCCATCTCAGAAATCCTGCGGGCCTCCTCCTCCTCAGGTGTAGGATTACCTGTCATGAAGCACTGACATTTTATCATCATGTCAATCATTTATTGTGTCGTTTGCAAATGACACACGTCATAAACATGAGCATAATAATACAATCCCACACTGCAAACTTTCAAAGTAAACCCTCTAAAGGTGCAGTCTGAAGCATTTAGAGAATCTGTAACTCAGAACAAATGACTGACAGAGATTATTCTGCACAAGAGCCATAATCCAAAAGTAAAAATAGGAAAGTTGAGCTTTTAAGATACATATGTTCACATTATCAGTTCTAATTGCGTAATTGTATTTATGTTTCCTAATGTTTTACAGTTTATGTTGATGGACCAGCAGGAACCATCTATGGTTCTGGCTCCACACTGAGGCCAAATCCTGTTGTTCATGGTTCCATTCAGGGCATCAACCCATCCTCAGTGGACCCCAGACTAGCCCTTTTAATGCCAGGCTGAGACTGCAGGATATTTTTGTCTCTGATGAGGGTCTTTCAATATCACCTATGACAATAGGCGACCATCTATTTTATGGAATTTTGCTTTTCATTTCGGACACAGATAAACGAAAAATGATTTTTAACAGAAATAAAAATTGAAAAGGAAGACGTTTTTTCTTTTCATAAACAGCGAGGGATGAGAGAAAAAAGTAGTTTGAATTTCTCTATTTAAGTTGATTATGAAAAAATAAAATCACTAGAAAAAAGAAACGAGGAAAGGGTCTGTTCTTTGTTTTCTGAGAACGTATGTGGGCGGTGCTCATGAGAGAGAGCGGCACACTGTGAGCTGTCAATCTTCCCATTGTTTCAAGGAATTATAAAGAAGTTTGAGGCGGGGTCACTGCTCTACACAATGACAATGTGACGTCTGCATAACATTCAAGGGTTTTCTAATATGAAATACATCAGCAGTTCTCAAAACAAGTCAATCTCTTTCCAACCACTGATGCAGATATTGAAAAATATTTGTGTCTGCATCAGTGGACATGAATGGAATTGTCTCCATAGCTTAGTGGATGTCCATAAAAACACAATGATGGTTTCAGTTTGGTTTATCTGCAGACTGAAGGCATTCTAGGTTTCCAGACAAACCTACTACATGGTCCATGCTAGACCTGATGAGACACATTACTATAAGAGGTGGAGTGGACTCAAGACTGCAGCAGTATATGTCTCCAGCTGCTATAGTGACATGGACCATCGTAAAATCAGAACTTATCCCACATGATAGTAGCATTCCGATTGTTATCTTTAACTGTTTAGAATGGAAAGCAGTTATTTAAGGCTTCACTGTACTTATATGAACCAGCTACTGGTTCTAATGTTGTGGCTGATCATTGTGTGTATTAGCCGGTAATGCAGATAAGACCAGCAAGTAGAGCTGAGAATCTGCTTCTAACTTATTAATATCGCTTTGAAATAAATGACAATTGTTGAGGAATGAAGTGATGATTGACAGCTGACAATGCCCCGCTCACTCTGAAAAGCCCCGCCCTCTTCCGATGTCCCTGTAAGCGACTACATTTGGTCTCGGATATTATTTTACAGATCGTTTTTTGTTCATGTTTCAAATGATTTTATTTCTTCCTAATGAACATTAAAAAAAAAAGTAAAAGAAACCATTTTTCATATTTCTCCTCTCCCTCTTCTTGAGTTCTTCAATTTTAATTTTTGATTCTAAAAACAAAACATCGAAAAACAACTCAATTCATACGAAGAGCTGATCAGAGCGCTGAGGTCTTGCCATTGCTCTGTCAGAAAACTGGCAACACTGCGAGATTGACCCAGACCATGCTTTCACATCAAGTCATATGATGTGATGAGGAAGCGGGTCAATCATGTCATCATTTGTCTATCATGAGTTATGATAGCAGTCTTTGTTCCAGAGTAGAAGAGAGAAAAAATGATATTGTGAACTCTTTTGCTTGCAGAAGGCCGGCATGCTAAACATTCACACCAGAGCGTCTTTATGCTGCTTTTATTTTTGTCAGTTTATAAAAAAAAAAGCGACATAGAGAAGGGTCTTCATTGTGACGCTGCTGCACGATCTCTGTAAAGATGGCGACTAAGAACCCCATCCTCAGCATTTTAACTGGTACCCACTCTAAATGCTGGTCCTGGAGACTGGCAAAATCATAGAAGGGGTACTGGTTTTACCCAAAGACGCAGCCATACAGACATGCACCAAGCCCCTGTCCAGTCACTAAAAGCAGCTGGATGCACGATGATAGGCCCCGCCCTCTGCAAGCAAAATCAACCAATAAGAATTTGCTATATTCCAGGATGTGAAAATATAGCAAAGCACTGAACAAACAGTAGCACAAAAGGTGTTTGAAAAAAGTAAGCTACATGCGTAGTATGAGAGGGCATAAAAGACGAGAAGCAGAGTGTTGTTCTTACAGGAAGTAATTAGTTCAAAGAAACACACAAACTAAAGTTGCCGATGATGTGAGACTACAGTCTCCACATGGCACCATTAACCCCCATTATACATCCAAACCATCTCACCCTGGTTTAGAAGCAGTGCTGTGAAGACAGACAGACAGCGTTTCAATACAACAGAAGAACTCTACTCTCAGTGTCTAATAATATAACAGAGTATGAGGGCCATACCGAGCATCAAAAATGAGGCTAATACTACAAGAATAAAGCGGACATTTTCAGAGAAATAATAACAAAATATAAAGAAAATAATGTTGAAATTCATAATGTCATAATACATCAATCTATCATAACATTTTAACCACCCGCCTAATAGTGTGTAAGTCCATCCTTCGCTGCCAAAACAGCCCTATTCTTGAAGAAAGAACCAGAAAACTTGGAGGAAATCTACCACCGTTTGTTTCATCTGTGTTATAGTATGAGTTCATTTTTGCAATATTATGACTTTATCTCAAAAAATTATGATTAAATTCTCATAAAATGCGATGGAAAATTACAGAATGTACTTCGTAATTGGTTGGTAACGATACTGTCTTATACACACACCAGGGTCAAGATTATGGAAAATCACAGAATGTTCCCCTTCTGTCCTTGCTGTGTGGGACGGTGTTTTGGTCTAATGATTGATGGATCACCAGACGTCTCCTACTGACTCTGTTTCTACTTGTTTTTCTTTAGGTTTCTTATCTTTCTTCACATTTCATCCTTGTGTCCTTATATGGTAATTAATCATTTTTCATACACCCATTCCTTTAATAAAGACTCTCAGACCAAGA
The DNA here is from genome assembly GCA_009660295.1 of Lophius piscatorius. Taxonomy (NCBI): domain Eukaryota; kingdom Metazoa; phylum Chordata; class Actinopteri; order Lophiiformes; family Lophiidae; genus Lophius; species Lophius piscatorius. The sequence continues at coordinate 105,838 of VRLP01000426.1, read as the reverse complement.
CCTCGTCGTTGTTAGTGGGATCCTTGAATGATTACTCTGACAATATGACTTTATTCTTATAATATGACTTTATTCTTTGGTATTATGACTTCTTTTTCAAATTATAATGACTTTAATCTCATATTATAACGACTTTATTCTTTTGTTTTATGATAATACAATAAAGAATACTACGGTTTTATTCTATTATACTGACTTAACTGTTATGGTTAAATGATTTTAATATTCTCTGCCTATATTTTATTCTCTAACAATGAGCCTTTTTTTCTCTTAATATTAGGACTCAAGTTCTCATAATTGTATGACTTTATTGTTGTGGTATTATGATTTTTTTCTCAAAATACTATGACTTTATTCTCATTATATGATTTATTCTTGTAATATTGCGCTATTATTGTGATATTACGACTTTATTCTCATAATAGTACAACTTTACTCTTCTTACTTGATACCATGACTTTTTTTCATAATATTATAACTTTCTTCTAAACATTAGATTTTGTTTTTACAATAGGTCCTAATTCACCATCATACTAATACATTAGAGCAACATGAGATCTTCTAAAAGGCTATAGAATGAAAAACATTGATCAGTAACAGTGGGCCCATCGTGGTATTCCTAGCTTTCATTAGGAAAGGGTCCTGATGAAGGACACAGGTGTACTGATGGTTGTAGCTGACTCTTTATTACCTTCACTTAGTAGCACATATCCGATTCCTGCACCATTCCTTCTTTACACATTTAGATTACAGCAGCAGACAATTAAAGGCTACTAAAGTGATAATTGGCAGCAGAGCGACAGTGAAACAGAGACGGAGAGAATGGCAGCCGTTAATCTTGGGTTACTGGCTCTGACGCAGGTGGCTCGCATTCCGCCGCTTGTGTTACTGCTCATATTGTTTTGATATTTGATCTTGAAACCATCGCCTTGAACTGTAAAAAGAATTTTAATTTGATTTGACTCTCCTCATAAGTCCCTCAGACATCATGGTAGCCCGCTTACCGGAGATTCCTCGCTTCAGCCATTTGGGCTCCTCGAGCACGATGAAGAAGTTTTCTTGCTTCTCGTACTCCTCCACATTTACAATGTGCACTTTTAAGACCTGACTGGAGACACACATATACATTGTCTTTATTTCGTTAGGACATGATTAAGTTAAAATTAAATACAGAGGAGCAAGAAGGGGCACAAATACATTCACATCTAAAACAAAATGCTCTAAATTGCATCTCAAACTGAAGCAAGTTGAAAAATCTATCCAGATGGACGTATAATTAATAGAAGCTTAATCATACAGTGCACGTCTTCCTCAGTGTTCCAAAGTAAAACAGCTTCATCGAAATGATTTTGGTTCATTTAAGTCAATGTTCAATAGTGGAATACTTGAACAATTTGGGGTGTAGTTTTCCAAACAGAAAAAGTTAATTCCATTATTGAACTCCACTCCTACACACTGATCCGTTTACTATAATGGAGAAAACTGCCAAAGCTGAGGCTCGATTCTAAAAGTGATGGTTTGTGGTCGAGGTGCCTCACCTTTGGAACGCTAAGACTCACCCAATCTGATACTGCTTTTAAATCCCTTCTAAAAACATATTTCAAAGATGTGCTTTAGCATTTTTCATTCTGTTCTATTGTTTAATTGGTTTTATATGCTTTGTGGCATACTTTGTTTCATTGTTATATTCCCCTTGTTTAATAGTTTTATCTTGTGATGTCATTTTATTATGATTTTTTATTGTCTTTTATTGTTTACATTTTCGTCTTTTTAATTTCATTTTGCCTTTAACTTTCATAGGCCATCTCTAAACCATTCCACTATAAGGGTGGATTCCCCTTCCCTCTCTCTTCTGTACACAACCATCCCCCATTAATGCAGGTTACTAAGTCGACTTCCTCCCTGCAGTCTTTGTGTTTTCTTGTTCTCCAGGCTCACATGGACCTGCTCCTTTTGAAAGTACCTTGAGATAATATCATTTGGTTTGATTTGGCGCTACGCTATATAAATACAATTGAATTTGCGCCTTTCGTTTCCTTTTAATTCACCTTTAACATTGTTTTCATGTTTTACTCTTTGATGGTTTGGACACGTGAAGAGGAGGGGAAGTGGATCTATCGGTAAAAGGATGCAGGAGATGGAACTGCCAGGCAGGAGAGAAAGGGGGAAACCAATGAGGAGGTTTCTGGATGTGGTGAGAGAGGACATGGAGTTGGTTGGTGTGACAGAGGAAGAAGCAGAGGACAGGGCCAGATGGAAACAGATGATCTGCTGTGGTGACCCTTAAAGGCAACTGCCCAAAGAAGAATTTTTATTGTCTTAGTTCCACTAGTTTTCTTTACTTTGTTCTTTTGTTTTTTCTTTTGTTTGATTTTACTGTTTTCATTTTGTGAAGGCATGACATCTTTCATTTTTCTGAAAACTCTTTTACTATTATAAACTTTGGTTTTATTGCTTTATTGAGACATGATATTGCTTTTTATGGCTTTACTGTCTTCACTTTCTTCTTGCATTTATTTCTTATTTTGACTTTTTCCAGTGTCTCATCTTTTTCTATTTGATCTATATAGTAAAATATTATCTTCTTGTTTTTTAAATCTTAATATCTATCCGGACTTTCTTTAATGCCTCTCTTGTTACTTCACCTTCTGAGTGTGTCTTGCTTAATCCGTCACAGTCTTTTGTTTTAAAGTTGCTATCTATAAAAGGTTCTCATTATTATTATTCGACATTAGAACTTTCCCGGCGCCTGCGGTCGGCCCGGTTACATAACAGTCTTTCACTGAGTGTTCTATTAGTCGACCTGCAAACAGCTTATATAAGATGAAAGTTTAATGTGAATATGATCTCTTAGCTTATGTGGGGTGACTTAGGGTTCCCACACCTGATCGGGGACGGGATTATCTTTGGCTGCCATGTGGTCCGGTAATTCAGCCTGATAGGACCTCCTGCACCTGGAGTCATTGATAACCCATAGGAAGGTTTCAGTGGGGCTCAGGTGCTCCCCTCCTCAAAGCTCTGATGGTGCTGTGTGTCAGAGCTGCTGGGGTTTGAGCATTGTCTGGAGTGTTTGAGGTAATCATGCCGACGGATTAGAGGTACATATCTTCATTATTTAACAGCCAGAACGTTGGCTGGATTTCAAACAAGCAGAAAGGAGTTGCTCTACAGTTTCTTTTAAAAATAATTTGAATTTTGTGATATTGTAATTTTTTTAGTATTTATGTTATTTCTTAGTATTAACAAAGATCAATGAAGGGATGTTTCAAAATCAACACCACAGAAGAAGAACAACCAGGAAGTATAGATGAATTCCATTTATGCCATAGGTGGGCCTTCAGTGTTATTCTCCCACTATCGACCCTTTTCCTGTTAGTAAACAGCGACTATGTATTTTGTGGGGGGAGCTTAAATTCTGGCAGAAAGTGACAACACGGCATTATCGGCAACATTGGGAAAAAAAAACACAAACTGGAATATGGATCATTCGGACGCATTATCCGATTATTTCAAAGGTTTTCTAGCATGAGACCCAGTTTTCTTACAATAATAAGCTAACTCTAAGTAACGGGGTGAGATTTCCTGACCGGTACTCACTGTCGGGTCAGTCAGTCAAAGATCTAATGAATGGCCAGAGATCTTGGTATAGCTTGCGAGAAAACCATCATGTATACGAAACGTACAGAAAATGGAGGACGTGTATTTAAGAGCAGGCTCATAAATGATGATTAAAAGTAAGAAAAACACAATTAGGATGAAGTAGATATTTGGTTAGCCCTTATTTGAAATATAAAATGTGCAACTATTCAACATAATTTAAAAGATGGCTTTATGATTTGTTTGGGGAAAATACTGTAATCAAAGGGAAACATAAAGATCAACATTTACCTGAAAGCAATCTTTGTTTCCTGCTGAGTAGATTATTTGATATGTGGACTATCATATTTGTAGTTTTGGTCTTTTCGTGTGTTTTCTTGACAGTGACGACCATCATAATCATATTTTCTTATTTTTTGTAATCATCTGTATGTTGAATCACAGACGGATAAACAGAAAACACTGGAATGTTGATATTTCCGTGTTAAACATCCTGAGTTGATTTTCATTCCCAACACTACAATTTTAACACACTTGAAGTCAAATGGTGTTCAGTGTTCCAGTTAATCCCATTAGTGTCAGTCCAAACCCTTGAGATGTAACTAAGGTCCACATCGAAGTGAAGAAAAATGAAAGTGGGGAAAGTTAAGGAGCCACACTGAGTGAGGGAGCTGATCTTCAGACTTCTCACTTCTCTTCTCCCACTAGTGAGTAAAAGATGACTAGATTGGACCAGAGGCTAGGAAGTTTAATCCAAAAAACATTTGGAGATAAAGCAGCCCCTAGTGTCGGAAATATGCAACCAACCATTACCAAAACCGATCCAGTTGATGACAGCGATGACACAATATATTATAATATCCATAATACTCAAGGCTCTTCGAGGATATAGTTATAATTAAATGTAAAGTCAAATATGTAAGACCAAGAGCCGAAACATTGGTAGCTTAATTTAATTTTGTAAAATAAAACACAAGGGAATAAATCTAATAAAGTTACACTTTAAATATTATAAATTAACACTCCTTGTTAGAGGGATAAATACGATTTTGTGCTAGAGGTAAACTTTAAGATGCCAGAAATGAACGCTGTGAGTGATAGTAATGAACACTAGCAGGGTTAAAATACGTCCATGTCTGAAGTGTATCTTTAACTCAGAACAGGTGAGAATTATATAAACATGCTGTTATGTGTTTTAACACTATATGAATCAAATTAACTCCGAGGATGTTGCTGCATACTGTCATGCCGCTGGCCGGCGCTCGTTCCTCACCTGGTCTGTTCATTAGTGAATTCCAGCTGCCCTCTTGTCTCCTCGTAGTCCACTCCCGCCTTGGCACCTCCATCCTCCGTATGGAACGGCACAGCAACGGTTCCCCTGGAGCCGGAGTTCCTCATCACCGTCACCGACAGCGTGCCTGTGCTCTCACTCACCCGCAGCGCTTGCTGGCCAAAGGTGAAGATGCCAGCATGGTCGTCGTCCAAGATTGTGACGTTGGCAACCAGAGGCTCCACTAATCGGCCCTTGGGCGGAGTTTCTATCCCTTCATTTCCACCTTCATCTAACCTCAGGTTCTGGAGACGCACAAAGAAATGCTCGTCCTCCTCAAAGATGTCATCATCCAAGATGACCACCTGGAGAGCAGAGAGCATTGGTCACTCTCAAAAACACCACTCTTACAAGAGCCAGTAGATGTCATATCTGTCCCTCCCCCGCAAATTGATACAAGTAACGGCAGCAAAGTTTTCCCTGAATTCATTCATACATTTGTCCAAAGAACTCTGAGTGGGACAAAAATTCAATACGTGAAAATACAACGCAAAATAATAAGCATAGTTTGCAAAATTCTCTATGCTGCTGTTAGATCAAGAAAAAATACTAGTTATAAAATATCACAACCACCATCAGCAGATGTCATATCCTCCAATTACAAACCTGATACTGTTGTGTTGTATTGTTTAAATTAACCATGAGAATCTATTTTTCTAATGATGAGCACATCGTTAAACACTACCTGTGACTACATCAAATTATCTCCTATTTTCGTTTTATAATCCAGCCACTGAATATTGCACATCGCACTTATTGGATTTAATCATAATAATAGGAGCTTTTTGATGGATCTGAATATTAATAAATAATATAAGCAAAAAATATGTGATATTAAAAGTATTTTTAATATCACACTATAATTAGAGGGGAATTGTAATGGGGGGACAAAATATACAATTTTAGATAATTACATTGATTTCACAGGTACCAGAGGTGTGTGTCAGTCTGGTGTTTTTACCAGTGTTTGTGATGTAAACATGACACGATCTGAAATAAAAACTTTTTGCCAACTTTAAGCTAGTTTACCTCATGTGTTTAAAACCCTTAAAAAAGCAGTGACGGATGAGTTGACCACATCTCACAGTCCTAATGTCACGTTGCTTACCTTGATCACCTTGCGGCTCTCTCCTGGCATAAACACCAGGGTCCCCTCACTGAGCTCGTAGTCCGACCCGGCATTGGCAGAGCCGTTTTCAGTACAGTAGTCCACCAGGAAAACGTTCTGTCCTGTGCCCCCCTTAAGGACCACCCCCAGGCTCAGGGAGCCACAGTTCTCTGTGCACTGGTACTGGGCACTCTCAAAGCAAATATGCGAGCAGGTGGCGCTGTCATCCTCCTGACATCCTGACCGCCGCGAGTGCTCAGCCGCGTGTTTCCTTAATATGTTACCGGCACCGATCATCATGCGTGTCACCTGCACTCTGTAGAAGGCGCGGCTCTTCTTCTGGTGGACCAGGGCGGAGTAGTTAGCCATCTCGATCAGCTGGTCCAAGTCTTTGTCTGGGTATTTTTCCTTCAAGTCTTTCAGGACGCGGACCACCTACCCAAAAGAGACGAACAGCTGCAATACGGCATATTTAGATAGATGTACGTTTTTCCTCTTGCACCAGGGTCATTCTACCTCCTGATCTACGGCCGCTCTTCCTCCTGAGCTACAGCCACTTTACCTCTTGAGATACGGCCACCCTACCTCCTGAGCTACAGCTGCTCTACCTCCTGAGCTACGGCAACTTTACCTCTCAAGATACGGCAACTCTACCTACTGAGTTATAGCTACTCTACCTCCTAAACTACAGCTGCTCTACCGCCTGAGCTAAAGCCACTTAACCCCCTGAGTTATGGCCGCTCTGCCTCCTGTGCAACGGTCGCTCTACCTCTTGAGCTACGGTTGCTCTACCTCCTAAGCTACGGCAACTTTATCTCTGAAGTTATGGCCACTCTACCTACTGAGTTATAGCTACTCTACCTCCTGAGTTACAGCTATTCTACCTCTTGAGTCATGGCCGCTCTACCTCCTGTGTTATGGTCGCTCTACCTCCTGAGCTACGGTTACTCTACCCACTGAGCCACGGTCGCTCTACCTCCTGAGCTGCGGCCGCTCTACCTTCTGAGTTGAAAACACTTCTCCTCTTGAGATACGGCCGCTTTACCTCCTGAGCTACAGCCACTCTATCTCCTGAGCTAAGGCCACTCTACCTCCTGAGTTACAACCACTCTACCTCCTGAGCTACAGCCAACCTACCTCCTGAGCCACAGCCGCTCTACCTCCTGAGCTACGGCTACTTTACCTCCTGAGATACAGCCACTCTGCCTCCTGAGCTACGGTTACTCTACCTCCTAAACTACAACCACTCTACCTCCTGAGCTACAGCCAACCTACCTCCTGAGCTACAGCCGCTCTACCTCCTGAGCTACGGCCGCTGTGCCTCCTGAGCTACAGTTGCTCTACCTCCTGAGCTACGGTCGCTCTACCTCCTAAGCTACAGCAACCCCCTACTCAATATATAAGAGACAGAAACCCATTCAGGAATAAAGTTTTAATCTTTCTGTCATCATTTTTTCTGATTGAAGTGTCCTGTTTAAGTTATTCACAATAATGCTGAACTCAATATGTTATTGGTGAGAGACTTCAAAGCCCTTTAATTTACTTACAATCAGGCTCACACATAAAACTAGTACTATGAAGTCGTACAAAGGGCAAGAAGACTTCAATACCTGTGGTTTCTCTTTAATTCACGCTAAATTCTTCTTGTAATTTGTTTGAGTTTCGAACAGACCATGATTTCAAATATTTAATAACAGTCTTTTGTTTTTGGACATCGGGGCTTGCTTTTAAGATAAGATAAGATAAGATAAACCTTTATTAGTCCCACAACGGGGAAATTGCACTGTGGCTAGGAAACATTATGACACTTGATGTTAAACCATAAGGAACCACTATGTTCACTATGTTTTAATCAATCAATATAACAATTATAATGCTTTAATAACACTTCCTGTCCTTCCTTACATTCAGCTTCTTCTGACTACATATTTTAAAAAACATTGATATACATCATGGTAGGAAAATATCATGTGGTTGAACTCGGTTTGCATTGATAGATTGAACAGCACTCCTGATGATAATTTCTCATGTACTGACCAAGTCACAAAAACTTTAATGTAATTGACTTTGAATATCTTTAAAACAGTGTTTGATTTGAGGACGACAACAACAATCAACATCTTATCGTCTTAGCAACAGGATGTTACTATCAGTCAGTGAGTGCATCAGAATGTCATTATATCCTCCTACTTGAAGGGTTGGACATATATTTCAAGTGAGATTTATTTATTTAATTACATATTTTCTCAGGACCATGTCAGGCACCTGCTGCTCGCCCTTTAAACCCTGAATAAGCTGTAGCAGCGCAGATGGGTTTGCTGCCATCCTTGGCCCTTAGCTGCATGTCTTTTGCCCTTCTCCCTCCCTGTTTCATTACTTTCTTCATAATTATTGACTAAAAATCCGCCAAAACATGAAAAAAGAATTTATGTTTTTCAGAAGAAAACTGGAGTGCAATTTATAGAAACCTTTCGAAAAACAACTTTGGAAATCCTGCTGCTCAGATTCTGACAGATCCACATCCTGCTATTAAGAACGCTGCAGTGTGCCCCCCTGCCGTTCAGACCCCTGCTTGGGTTGAATCCCGCTGGTCTCAGGAAACCTCAGATCCCCTTATATTCCAATTAAACGGCTTCAGAGTTAGAAAACGATTCACCTCTGGGACTGACTCGTGACATGGAAAATATTCTTCTCTGAGTCTCTTTCATCTTCTCCTCCTGCAGTTAAAATTACTAGAGAAGTGCTTCAGTGAAAAAAACTTTCTTACCTAAGAAAAAATATTTCTATGCATATTATATTAAATCTATCACTTTAATATTGAATATATTCTAAACTAACATTAACATGACAAATTGTTTGGTCAAGCATATTCAAAAATCAGACTTAGATGATTTTAATTAGATCCGCTCACCATTACTACCTTCATTATAAAGTTAAATATCCAACCCGTTAAGTAAAGAATGTTTTTACAAAACTATTTGACCCTTTTTAGACTTTATTGTTTGTATCATGTTACATAATCTTGTTAAGTAAGTCCAGACAGCTTTAATATGCCATAAAAGCCCTTCTAATCGAATAGAACGTTCTCAATAGCCATGGTTAACCCTTCCTCCTCAGAGCCCATTTGACCCCTGGTGTCCCCCAGGGCTCCATCCTTGGTCCCTTACTCTTTAGCATGTAAAGCACATGCTGCCACTGGGTCATATTACAAACAGGTTCAGTCACATTTTTCCTTAAGAAATAGTGACTCAAAATGTGCTCAACCACACAACTGAGCAGGACATAAGGGGTTTTAATAAGCTCTACAAAATGAATGTTTCCTGACTGGGAAAGACTGATGAATGATTTCAATCCTCAGTCTTGCAATCTGAGCTGCTTATCTCACCTCTTCGTTGCTCTGGTCCAGTTCGTTGCCCGTCTGCACAGAGACCGTCACACTTGAGGAGTTTCCAGGACACAAGCTGCCGTCTGACAACTTTCCATCCATGATCACGTCAATGCCTTTGGGCGTAAGGTCACCCTCCATTTCCACCACGATGCCGTGCCTCTTGTCAGCACGGTAGCGTTTGTGCATGTATTTGTAGAACAGCAGGCGACGGTCAGCGACCCAAGCCAAGATAACACACACCGGAAAATAAAGCAGCGTCACGACAGCCTCCCACACCTGGTGATAGAGGTAACATGAGAAAAGCAAGATTTATACATTTGACTGATTAGAATTACTTTTAAAAACCCACCTCCACAATCCCAGGTGAAATGACTGCCAGTATGAGGTAGAGCCAAATGTAGGCGAAAATACTCCAGAACGCCGTGATGAAAAACACTCGCAGGTGTTTGATCTTGCGAGACTCTCCTTCAGGGATCACCCACACACACAGACCGATAATCACAAACATATTGAAGGCAGCGCTGCCCACGATAGTTCCGGGACCCAGCTCCCCGGCCTTAAAGTTGTGCCCACACACCTGTCAACATGAAAAGAGGTAAATAAATGTCACAGAGAGCAAAGCAAAAGAGGTTTAATAAGGTTAAAAGGAAGCAGAAATAAAGAAATCTCCTAAAAATAGGCCCATCTGACGTTAAATATTCATATATTAAATATCCTGCATGCATTTAGCTACAGAGAAAATTGACTCTATGCTTGTCAGCATTAAGATTTTTAAGTTTATTTCTAAAAATCTAAATTTTCACAGGTGTTTGCATCATGAAAACAGTTTAAGTGGTACAACACAAGTGCTTTGCCAAAATCTAACACAAAATAATTATTTTACTGATGACTGCCCTCTCTAAATGATTACAGCCCTCATGACAAGCGTCTCCAGGACTTTGCAGAGACCCTTAAGCTGCTGTGACCTGCTGCTAAAGTGGTGCATCGTCAGACATCAACATCTAGCAGCGTTTCTACTGAATCTTAGCACATTCCTCATAGGAAAACACCTCCACTGTTTGAAATATACCGGTGTTTACAACCACCTTCTTCAAATCCCCACTGAGATTTTCTATGGGATTCAAGTCAGGAGCCTGTGAAACCCGCCTCCTCCAGAAATACAGATTTTTCACTCCACCTCCATGAGCTGCTGGCCCAGCATCGGAGCACTCGGTGCGGGAGGCTCATACCTCCAAAATGTACAACGGAGCGCCACAGGAGATCAATCCTGCCTGTGGCTATCAAACTGTACATCTCTTCCCACTGATAAACACTTATAGACACTTTAATTCCATCCGGAGTCAATAGACTGTTTTTTGACTCTACATATTAATTACCTGCTGCACTAAATAATGCACATTGGACGCTTTTTCATATATCGTACTAATATTGTAATGGTAAAGTAATATTAGTATTGTATTCTTATATTATTACAAAACAATCTCACATTCCTATATTGTTATACTAATAATAGAATTAGTTTATTTGCTTACTCAAAATACACAAAATTCAGAGTGCAGAAGATATTTTTCTGAGGGAGTGTTTTCAAGAAGGTTCATGTTCAACCACTATGGATGACTTTATGTACCTCGATGACAGAGAGAAGGATCTCGGGCGCCGAGGAGCCGAGGGCCATGAGTGTGAGGTTGGACACCGTCTCGTTCCAGACTCTCACCGTTGTGACTGTCGTTTCACCGTTGGGTTTAGTGATGGTCACCTCTTTCTCCTGCAAGAACAGAATCAGTGTCACAACATGATGACCTTTTAGCTTTTTGACGTTTCTGAATGGACACAAAGATTGCTACTAAATATTGAAATTCTATGGAATTGAACTGTAGGAAAAAACAGACATTCAGTTGTGACAATTAAGCCTACGCTGTTGTCTCCTACAGCAAGGACATATCCCTGAAAAGCCTTTATTCCAGCATAGTACAAGCTGTCCACCTGATTGATCTCCTAAAATTTAATGAGAAGTTGTGTCTGAAAATCAGTGAGTTTCGTAAAAAAAAAAAAAGGGACCCCTAAGTTAGTAAAATACTATATATTTATAAGATAGATCCCCTCAAGTCGATTCATTTGATCAAATTTGGACTAAATCCGACAAAGTTTTTTCCATGAAAAGGTTCCCACTAGTAAGTAAAATAAGGTATATTTTAGAGCTCCTTAATTCATATTCACCAAAGCGGAACAAAATCAGTAATGTAAAAAGCCCATTTTGTGAAAAAGCTCAACTTATGAGTTAAATATGATCAAATGAATTAGAATATGATACAAAAAAGTCATATCTCCTCGAGTAGATTCCTTATTATCAAATTTGGACTAAATCGGACCAAAGGTTGAGAAATTAAGGACCGCAAACATTTTGAGGTAAAAGCTCCCCCTAGTGTTGTAAATATACAACTGACCTTTCGTCAAATCAACCCAGCTATTCATCACAATAACCTCTAAGATGGTATAAACTTTGAACATGACACATGAAATAGTGCTGAGTTATTGCGTTAACTTGAAGGTTCTGTGGCGGCGGCTGAAATGACGAGTACATATTATCCCTGACTTCTTTGTGGGTATAATTTATATTGGATTAGGGAAAAATAAAGTAACAATTCGCTGCCTGATGGAAAGGAATTTTTTACTGATGACATGTAGGTCATTTATATGAATGGAATAAATGATTTAACAACCATGTAGAGGTGATAACAGTTTACAGCCAGTTCTGTAACAGAGCTGAAGAAATCAGATTGAAATGTTTTGGATTTGGTTAGTAGACAGAAAAATTTAGGAAAGACTAAAAATATGGTAAGATAGATAAGACGGATAAGAAAACAAGATAAGAAAAACGATGAAGCTCTATGTAAATGATGCAAGCTACAATTAGTCCACTCCTCCAGCTCTAGCAGCCTGAGCTAAAACCTGCGAAAAAATTTGACATTTAAAACTTTAATCCTCTCAGAGAGACGGAAACCAACCACATAAAGTATGAGAATCTTTTTTTTTCCCCAAGACTTGAACAAAGTGATTTAAAGGTGAGTGAGGGCTTTGACAAAAACTCAGACTACATTTATGTAGTGAATAGCTGTGAAAAAGCTGTGATTTTCAATTTTTTTTGCTCAGATCAAATTGAGTTATCTTGAGTGTTCACATCCATTCATTTTACAGTGACCTGTATCCAGCTCTAATCGGAACAGTCTGTCCTCACGCAGGTATGTGCAGTTACTGGCATGCTGAGGTTCACTGTGCCTGCACAAAATCCAAAATATTACACCGTTTAAGTTTAATGCTTTATTTAAAAAAGTGGTTTAATTGAGATCAGGATCTCTTTTGATAATGGGAAGTTATAATTGTCATTGAGATTAAAGTTTGATTAAGACAGCTACACGCTACAGTGATTCTCAACTGGTGATCCGGTGCTTTTATTGTGAAGGGGTTTTCTTATGCAACGAGTCCTTTCTATTTAAACTCCTTAACAGTAGGGGGCGATAATGCCCTGTAATGCTAATTGACACCCGCCATTTCACAGCACTGAATAACACCCACAAAGCTTGTTTTCATGCTAATTGAGCGTGGCGAAACCGAAGTACGACACCGACTACATGAGATATGGATTTTCATGCATTGAGGACAAAGAAGGACAAAATCTTAGTGTGTTCTCACCTGCTGGTCATTTTGGTTTATTATTAAACTTGTTTTTTTTGTGTTTCTATACTGTGATATTCTGTACTATCTCAGGTTCAAACTTCACCATCTTTTCCTTAAATTAATTTGAGAAGTTGAACATTTTCCTCGATTTGGGTCACTACTTGTCATCACGGGGTGATGATGGGTCCCAAAGCCAGAGCAGTTGGGAACCACTGCACTAGAGGATAAACTACGGGCAAACTTTAATGCCGATTTCCCCCTCCCCAAATGGTCGCGGGAGCGCGGCCTCTGTCGAGACTTGTCTCAAGTGTGATTTCAATACCATTATTTTACTGATCCCAATCGAGTCGGAGCCGCTCCGATCCTGATCGGGCTGCCTCCGAAGGAATTCCTGCAATAGCCAAAGAGAGCGAGGAGGCTGGGATGTTGTGTACTTCTACAGCTCACAAACATGGCAGCAAACAGAAACCCAACATACCTGTATCCTGAGCCAGGTGGAATATTAAAAAAGAAGACCAGCTTGTCAAAGTATGGCAACAACTCAAGCGTCTTTATAAAAAGTGTCGTGCAAGAAGTATCACATCATCACAGCAACTTATGCAAGAAATGAATGCCTTCGTCACCCTTTCATTAGTTTGATGATGAACTGACATACTGGTGATATTTCCTGTTCAGTGGCTGCATACTTGCAGTAAGTGTGAACATTCAAGGAGAAAAAATTAGAATTTTTTCACTTTCACCTGTTGTGTGAGCTGCAACCTGTTGCTGCTTTAACCCCAAGAAGCAGAACAATCACCGAGGTAATGGGATGTTATTATTATGAAACAGTCTATGAGGACACTCCTATTATGGTCTTACATGTCCTTGTCAGATTTTGTTAGTCTGTGTTGCTTGTGGCTGCTTTTTATGTTTTATTCAAATAAAGGTTCAATAATACCTGGGAGGTTATGACCTCAATGGAGGCCATGAAGCGATCTGCGATGATGGACACGCCCAGGAACATGTACATGAGACAGACGAAGTAGACGACTGCCCTTCCAGCCTGCTCCCCGACCGGAGGGTTGAGTGGCAGCCACACCGGCAGCAGAATACCGGGTCTACACACCACAACACCCGAACAGGTACGCTTGGTTGTCCCTGTAGCATTTCCAGAGGACTGAGACTGCTCATGGCCAGACGCTCGCTGCAGAACCTGGGACCTGAAGGAGGTGCAGAGGCTGGGGAGGAGGAGGATGGAGAAGAGGAGGAGTGGCGAAAGGCGATCAGGGAGGGGTCCCATGATGTCCCTGAGTTAGGAGGGGCCTGGGTGTCACTGGGGGAGACTCTGGGTCAGAGGACTCTCCTGGAGGAACAGAAGAAGAGATAGTTGTCTCAGAAAGAGGTACAGTGGGGGGGTTTACTAATTTAATGTGTTTGTTATTCTTGTTTATGAGGAGGTTTAGCTTTTATTTAGGACTCTTTATTGTCCGTTATCTACGTTATATGATATTATAGAAATTCCTGATTTTTTAAATGTTATTTTTATTTTACTGTTTTGTGTATAACTTTATATATTACACCACTTCTTATTTTTTAAAATTTTGTCCCATAAAGCTCTTGATTTTATGGGACAAAATGTTTTGGCTTTTAAAATTGTTGTATAAATTAAGTTTAATCATTAATATTACTATTAAAGACAATGTGCATTGCAAAAGCTCTATTTCCTGTTACGTAACACCCAGTGAGGGATTGATCAGCCGTCACAAGGATTTGTTTTGGGCACCTGCTGCAAAGTTTAGCCAGGACTTTCTCACCAAAGTAAACTAACCCGACAGAGTGATCTTAACGCCATATCCAAATGTCCTCTAGGAAACTAAAGCCAGCCTGTTAAGCTATGCAGCTCCTGTGGTCATCATTCTCTGACACTAATCACCCTCTGGTGAGAAATACTGAGTGCTAATTTACATTTCAGGTTGGGTCGTTCTGCTTGCAGCGCTCTGTCGACGTCCCGAATCTCGAATATCTTTATAGTGACAGTTCATACTGACATGATCATCAAACAGAGAAATGCGTTTTCAACCTTATTGAACACCTAAATTAAATGTGAAATTATGTTTCATAAAAGAGCTCTCCTTAATGAGTAAAATTTGAACATTCAGAGTAAAATATGATAAAAACAAGATATATCTCCTTGAGTCGATTCATACTCACCAAATTTGGACTAAATTGGACCAATGGTTGAGAAATATTGGCCCCAAAACCTTTGGAGCTAAAGCTCCCCCTAGTGTTGTAAAAATAGCCCCGACTCTTCCCAACATTGATCCACTTTTTCCTCACAATAAGGTCGATGTGGGTATAAAATCTTAAAATGATCCATGGAATCAGTTATCCAGTTATCAAAAGGGATCTACGACGGCGCAGTGGATGCAGTGGATGCGATCATTCCATAATATCCTCGATTTTTCAGCGGTTATAATTATTCTATTATTCAATCAATCAATCGATCTATTGTCACATAGGGGGGGGGGAACTGACTTTTACCTTTTAAACCTCGAGCAGATCCAAGACTCAGGGTGGACGGCCTTCTGCCATGACCGGGTGGGTTTGAATTTATTCTATTCGGATAATGCACAAAGCAAGTAATCACCAATTATTGCTATTACCTATTTTCTGAAAGTCATTACTGTGCAGCCAGCAGAGGTCTTGTGAGTTAGAAATCTGGGATATAAAAATTAAACTGACTTGAATTGAACTTAAAGGTGAAGTGCGTACAATTTAGTAACATCTAGTGGTGAGGTTCCTGATTTCGACCTTTTATTGTACCTCAGCTCAACCCTCCCTGTCCAAGAATCTACGGGGACCTTCAAGCTCCATCAAGTAGCCTGTGAAGTAACGACATTCTTTAAGATAGCTATTGTTAGCAATTGTAGTAAAAATAGGTCAAAAATATAGATCAAGTCTCAGACCCATGATTTCAAATATTATCAAATGGTCCATATTGTGGTAGTGTTGACCATCTTGCCGGGGCTCCTTCTCTCCTCCCCTGGGGAGGCAGGAGTGAGTGTTGGTAGTTAGTGACCTTGCTGCCTCCGTGGCCCCAAGAAGCAGCAAGGTCCAAGTGGTGTTGCAGGAGCCGGAAAGCCGTACTCACACCCATGTTTTGGGTGTGAGTACAGAGGTGTGGTAGGGTGCTTTCATTCTATTCTGTGAGCCCACCTCCGACGCCCCCTGTACAGATGACACTGCACTATTGTACATCGTGAGTTGAAACAGATACTGGGGTGCTGCATCTTTGATGCAGCCTGAGCTCTTCCAGGTCATTATGGAGTTGTGATTCAGAACCACAGCCCAGAGGGCCCGCCGCATCACATTTCACTTTCCAAGGCCTGCTATGGTTACCACGACCTCAGACAGAGTGCCATCTTACACCAACAAGTACTGACAGATCACCAAAAATAACTTGGCTACTGGTCATATTTGGACAACAATGGTGAGCAAGTGACAAAGTGACCTAAGACCAGTGGTAGAAGAATACATGTTCCTATTATAGCAATCCTTACATGGTGGCCTTAGTAAGACATCAAAATTTTGTTTGTCTGTAATGCTTTGCTTTTACAATCAGGACAGACATTATAATACAGGTGAAACTCTTAACAACACATCGAAACAGAAAAAACGTTGTCTGAATGATTCAACCGCTGTACACATTTACACGTACATAACATCCTGTATGATAAGTTTGCAGGATTTCTGAGTGTTCAGAGTGTATGGCAAGGTCCAAATGCAGATTATTCGAAACAGTGATGATGAGCCGCACAACCCAGAGTCCCAGAGGTCAACATCTGAGTGTGAGATAATCAAGAAGCCTGTGCAGGAAGAGCTGGATGCATTATTGATCAATGCATTCACCTATATATAGAAGGACATCTCTTCCTTTCAGGTCACCTGCATGCAGCTCTGTAAACCACAATAAGTGTGAGGCTCTGGTGGATATGGTGTAAAATTGGAGAAAAATGATGGCCGGATTACCGCTACTCCTAAATCTATCAGAACGCTCCTCTGATGAACACTGATTTAAAGCAGCAGCAATGTTCAATGAACGAATTAAGGCCGAGCTGTTGCTTCTGAAATCATTAAAAACCTTGAAAAACTGCACCAATTTGAGGCTGTAATGAAGTACGAGGTCTTTGCCGTGAGGTGTCGACAGGTCTCGGGTCTCCTTGTCCTCGTTAGCACACAGGAACAGGGTGAGCTGGGTGGCAGCTCATTTCCATTAACTGCCTCTAACGAGGCCACTATCTGTCACCACAACCACCAGTAAGTGATTGCCTGGGGTTATCTTACACTAATAAGAGTTTCAGCAAAATAGGAAGGTAGCACCCAGTGGGTGCAATCCATTGTGAAAATGGCTTTGAGCCTAATTGTACAACTTATTATCAAAATATGTTTAATTAGCTGTTTGCAAATCACATAGGATTAAACCGGTCAATTAAATAGAAATGGTAATAATACATCTATAAATCTAACATAAAATGGTGCTTTTACTGCCGACAGCAGTTCCTTAATGATTCCGCCTTTGAACAGTCCCATTCTTAACTACTATTTCATGCTCATAACGTGTTGCATTGACAGAAACAAGCTTCTGGTTGTATCTTAGAACAACAAAGATAACGCGCAGGTGAACCAGTGATAAACCATGTATATATTTCACATAGAGCCAATCAAAGCTTGTATTTCTACTAAACCTTAAACCTTCTGAAAATCATAATATTAACAATAACAGCCACATACAGATGATATAGCACCAATGGCATCCTCTTTGAATCCCTTTCTGCCGGCGGCTTGTACAAGATGTCAATCAATCAATCAATCAATCAATCTTTATTTATATAGCACCAATTCACAACAACAGTTGTCTCAAGGTGCTTTCCAGAAAGAGCAGTCCTAGACCAAACTCTCTCTATATATATATTTCATCTAAATAATATCAAACTGATGATCTGAATGAGTCTTGCCAGCTAGAAGAGGGAGCACAGTGGTCAGCACTGCTGCCTCACAGCAAGATACATAAAATTCTTATCACTTTTCAGTGTGGAGTTTATATGTCCTTCCCATGTCTGCAATGGGTTCTCCTGGGGTGATGCAACTAAAGCCGAACGACAATGATCACAATCTCTCCTCTTGCTGACATACAAAGTTGAATCCTGACCAGGAGTGTGTGTTTAATGTTACTGAGCCGTTGATCGTCGACTGCTTGGATATAAACTGTTATTTCTTCCGACTTATCCTTGAAAGAAAATGCAACGGACATTTTAAATTCGCCTCAGGTTCTTCTTGGCGGCAAGTAATAAGAGTAAAGAGAGAGAGAGGTAAAGAGAGAGTCTTTGACTATAAGTATACAAAAGTGATAAAAAGATTAATTACCCTTAAAGGTGGCCCAAAATTCCACATGGCACCCTATATTGCACCTCAACTAAAGCCCTTCTCATCCAAGAATCTTTGAATTTCCAGCCATCAACCACTTGAAGGCGCTTGAAGCACTGCTGCTGCACAGCAAAAGGGTAATGGGTTCCGATCCACCACTACTGACCTTTCCGTGCAGAGTTTGGTTGTTCTCCCCGTGTCTGCGTGGGTTCTCTCAAGGTTCTCCAGCTTCCCCACACAGTCCAAAAATATACAATATAGGAAGATTGGTGACTCTAAATCGCCCGTAAAAGTGAATCTTGGCATGAATGGTTGTCTGTCTCTACCTACGTGTCAGCCGTGTGACGAACTGGCGACTCATCCAGGGTGTACACCGCCTATGGTCCAATGTCAGCTGGAATAGGCTCATGCCCCCACAACACTGAACAGGATAAGCGGTTTAGGCTAATGAATGAAAGAATGAACATTGTTACTTATTCACTCAGGTACGATAACCAGTATTGTTATTTGGTCCTCATTGTGGTGTCTATGACAGTTGCACCAGGTTCTCTCTCGAGGGGGGTAGAGAAGACTACGTCAACAGGCCCAGGAAGTCCAAGTATGTGGAGTCCAAGTATGTGGAGTCCAAGTATGTGGAGTCCAAGTATGTGGAGTCCAAGTATGGCTCACGGTAAAGCTCCACCTTCACTATGAAACTTTCCAAGCCAACCCAGAACCAGTTGTGGTGCACTGCCACAGAGGAAATATGACTTCCTATGGGGGCTGTCAAACACCACAGAGATATCCTGTGACGGGATCCTTCCCATGAGGTCATCCCTCACCCAATAAGAAAACAGTTCTCCTTCCTTGTGTTTAAGAGTTTAAACAGTCTTCATTGTATTACTGTTAAAACTAAAAACATTATAATCATTCCCTACAGCCGATGTCCAGTTTGTCCATTTTAGGCTAAGTTACAAACATGGCGGTACAACATTGCAGTGGAAAAGGACCCAACCCCTCTGTAGATAAGCCATGTTAAAAAAGCATTTCTTTTATTTCGGCTGATTTTATGCTAAAAAAAACATACTTATGAATATTATATTCCATTTGTTCAAAAAGATGCCCCTACATTTAATGAATAGTAAAAATGCAAACATAACATCCAAAAGGCCTAGGACCTGTTCTGGATTATGGATACGATATCATCACATGCGTATTACCAACACAGTAGCAATTCCTTATTATCATTTTCAAATTTCACATTTATCACTAACATCAGAATATTTTAACATCCCGATCAATTGGTCGATCTTCACGTTCATTACAACACAAATAACGTCAAAGCTAATGTTACACACAAATCAAGGCAGGTAGACAGCATCTAACCGTCTGTCTGTTTGCAGTTAAAGTAAAGAAAGGAAACAGATCCATCCCTTTAATAAGTAACACAGGCTTTGGCTCGCTGCTATGGACCTGTCATTGAACCAGATGAATCAGAGTGTAAGATAATCCACCGAGACGCTCAGTCAGATCGCCACAAAGGCACTCTGACAGTCAGACCGGGCCAAACCACTAATGTGGCATTATAGATATCTCCTGGAAGTTTAATTGTAAGCAAACATTTAGATTCAGCTCAACATCGGCTATTCTTACTGCCTAACGGTGGATTATGCCAACAATCAGAGAATCTCCAAATGCTTTTCTGTGTCAAATCTGGTAATTGACAAAATTTTTCATGTTCATATTTAGTTTGTTATACCCCCAAAAAGTCTTTGGATATTTTGGAATCGTCATCTCCACCACTACGTCCGCAAATTGGTCTTGTTAAAGCAAAAACTCAAAAACTATTTTGCGGATCATTTTCAAGTTATTTAAGGTCATAGATGTCAGTGCGAGGAAGAACTCCCACTAACACTAACTGGCCTGATTTTGGGAAAGGTTGGTTTAATAATAGGACAGGCTTTATTTCCTAAAGTTTTCGGTCCATCATTTTTCCCCAAATTTGGTCCAAAGGTGGTGCATAAGATTCGAGGAGATCTATCCTGTATATATTATATTTTATAATAATAGTTCATATTTTAATCACAAGGAGGAGCTTTTTTTCTAGAAAAAGAGATTGCTTGTACAACGCAGGGGATTGTGGGCTCTTCAGGTATAAACCCTTGCAGTCGGGGAAAACAGCTTAGGCCTAGTTATTACATAGTTTGTAGCATGGTCATCAAACAGCAACAGCTTTCTGGGTTCAGATTCAACCCTGGGTTTAGTGCCTTTCTGTGGGGAGTTGGCATATTCTCGTCTCTGCATGGGTTTTCTCGGGGTACTGCAGCTTCCTCCAACAGTCCAAAACCGTGCAATAAAGGTACCATGCAATATAGGTGACTTGGTGACTCCAAAATTGCCAGTGGGTATGAATGTGAGTGTGAAAGGTTGCTTGTCTATATGCTTTAGCCCTGTGCTGGTGACTGGCACAATGTGATGCGATAAACTTTCATGGCCCTTTAGGGAAATCGACCAAATGTCTTTTCAGGGACAACAGCATAAGCCCAGTAAG
Source organism: Lophius piscatorius (assembly GCA_009660295.1). NCBI lineage: Eukaryota > Metazoa > Chordata > Actinopteri > Lophiiformes > Lophiidae > Lophius > Lophius piscatorius. The sequence continues at coordinate 84,807 of VRLP01000426.1, read as the reverse complement.
AATTGTGTTTAGTTATGTATTGTGTCTAAATATAAGTCAAAACTTACATGTAAGATAACTAATAATAATAATAACCTAATAACTAATAACCCATTATTTTTCATCTGTTCTGCATTGTATCATCGACTATCACACCAAGGGATCTGTCTTTTCTTCTTTAGATTTTAGAATCGAAGAGATTGTTTGTTGATTCTTAATTTCAGCTGATTATACGCTGTACCGCAATGTTTTAATATTATGCCCCTTGTTTCAAAGAGATACCCCTAGATTTGAAACCCTACACCTTTCAAAACATTTAATTTAATGTTGTAAAGCAGCTGCAGAAGCAGCATGTGATTACTATCAGCCAAAAGTTTAATGCAAGGGTCCAAAAACTTGTTTATTCAAATCAGAGCAGACTTTGTTAAACAGTTATCTAAGTAAGTAGTTTTCATTACATGGGATTTTCCACAAAAGCATAATCCCTGCAAATGTTTAAACAAGTTTAAAACAAGTCACGAACACCAGTTATGTTAATCAGTGGATCAAGGCTTGAATGGAAGAATGCCACTGACATATTGACAATGTTATTTCAAACATCCTAACCAGTTAAAGAGAGCTGAATTACTGTTTTATATATATATATATGTATATATATTGCTGTATTTAGTGAGGATCCTAAACTGAGGAAGACCACAGGTAAAGAAGATGATGCCCACCGCCATCTGATCACCATCACCATCTCGGCTCCAAGACATCCAAAATGTTAAATCAAGATTTTAGCACTATCTCTCAAGCCTTCCAGACATGATCTCCTCCATTCAAACATGCTCTGGCAAACTAATTATCACACATCACCTTCACTTCATTGCTGGTTGCTGGTTCCTGACGCAACATCTTCCCGAGAATTGAATCAGGAAGGGCATCTGGTATTACGCCAGACGTCCTTCCTAACGCAAGGAAGGACGTAAAAGAAGAATACCTTCACTTCATTCCCTGCCCCCCCTGATTTCAATAGGTTTGGCGTCAGACGAAGTGGTGAATCAGAGGTAACAACAAACTAAAAGTAGGTCATTAGTTTCACGTTAAAAGTTAAATTATCCCTGTGTAAAGGGCGTGCGTGACTGAAAACAGCTTTCACTAGGTCGATGATGAAAAAAACATCTTAGTAGTAACAAAAAAAAGTATTAGGTTTAGATTTGTATTACAGGTAACTTGAGCTGTTCTGTTCTTTTGTGACCTAAATACATAGTTAAACTTCAACAGTATCGGCGCACAAGGTCTCTTGACCAAATCTCTCTACATAGTGAAGTAACTCAGTCCATCAATGAATGAATGAACTACCTCAGTTCAATCAGTACCCAGAGAAATGGGTCGGGTTTTGAGGCATTCGTATACGAAGATTCAGAGGGATGGAAGATAACCCGAGTTTTGCACGGTCTGTTCCCTCAGCATTGACAGATCAGAGTTACCATCAATCTGGACAGCAAAAGTTCAGGCTCCACTGAACACAAGGTTTAGTTTACAGCACAGCAGGCATGCCGCCAGGCAGTTCACTTCCTCACTCCTTCATGTATGGTGATCTACTTTCAGTTCTCCTCCTTCTGTCTGGTCTGATTATGTGCAGTCCCATCATGAATCAGGAAGTAGGGCTATGAAGGATGTTGGATGCTGAGTATCGCTACAAAGTTCTTGCAGAGGATTCAAGGCTGCCCTGATGGCAATGGACTGAACTCTTTATTAATATGAGCCGTAAGCTTCATTCAGAGCTTGTACTGAAATTATTATTATTATTTATTTATTTTTTTAAACTAGACAGCAAATCTTCCAACAAAGCTCTTCGGTTTCCACCTAAAATCAACATTCCCGTGACAGTTTGACCCTCAAAATGTGAGACTTTGACCACGAAATCCTACCAAGACATCTGTAATATAGTTGATATTTGTGTACATTTTCTTTTACTAGAACGTACAGTTTGCAAGATATTTACAGGAGAAAATTTTTTTATGGAACCAAGAAACAGTGTAGTAATTTTAAGACGAACAAAAGCCGCTTAACATAGTTCTGGCAACATCGAATAAAGGATGCAGTTAAAAGGTCTTTAATGATCCGGAGTATTTAAAAATAAGGCAGAGCGGTTTTGAATGCATCTCCTTCAGGGAGTCACTGGAAAGTGTTGAATTATCTCTCTGAAGTTATTGAGAGAATAAACATTTCATTAACTTCAATTCCATATATGTCCTTCACCACCTAACTTGTCCCTGGGAATATTTCAACATTGGACTCACTAAAAGGAGGTTATATACTTATAGCCTATATTTTACCAGGTAAAATCCTCATTGAGGTTAAAAATGTCTTTTCCAAGAGTGATACAGTGACAACAATTAAATACACATAAAACATACAATAAACACACATACATACACATATATTAACGACTCTCATACACAAAAATGAGAGAACACAAAGGATTAAAATGAGCCAATACAAAGAGTCAATCAAAAGGATTAGCGTGGGATTCCAGAAGCAACTTAATTGACCAGGCGCAATATTTTCAATATCCTTCAAGATAGATTTAAACTCCCCCAAAGTAACATGTTCGGACAGTTTAAGCCCCTTCTGTAAAGTAACCCAGGAGGAGCAGCAGAACTGAAAGCTTTTTTTCCAAGCTCGGTTCTGACTCTTAGGACCTTCATTTGAAGAACATTTTGAGATTGTAACCTGTATTGCTTTTGGTTTTTACAGATGTACAGTATGAACAAAGATAATCAGGAAGCAGCCCATGGACAGATCTGTAAACCAATGGTTGCTTAGCAACAGCGTACAGAGTACAGAGTACAGAGTACAGAGTACAGCGTACAGCGTACAGAGTACAGCACAATTTTGCCCATGGAAAAGTCACTCAGATCCTTATGCTTGACCCCTTTTCCTGTTTCCAACATCAATTTCAGGAAAAAATGTTTGCCTGTTGCCTCATACTGTATTTCCCACCCACTGTCTGGTTTCAGGAAGTGAATGTGTTGGAAGATGGCGAAATGGTCAAGTGTAAGGAACTGGGAGACTTTGAAATAGAGTATGGGGACAACTACAAAATGACAGGATCGGGCATCTCCAAAACTACAGGTCTTATTGGGTTTTCTGGTCTGCAGTGGTTAGAACCTACCAAAGTGGTTTAAGGAAGGACAACTGGTGAAGCAGCAACACTGATTTATGCTTGTGGGGAGTGAAGGTCTGCCATGCTCACTGACCCTACAGAAGAGCTACTGTGGGAGAAATTTCTGAGAACGTTAACACTGACTCTGATGGAAAGTTGTCATAACACAAAGTTCACCATAGAGCTGTTTAGGTGATAAAAATGGGAGATACACAATTTTAGGGGGTTGGTTTTAATGTTATGGCTGATCAGTGTAATGGTCATTAACTGTGAATATATTCTTTACAAGAATAGAAGTTGAATTAAGGTCAATATCGTTTAAATTAATACCATAATGACGTAATTAGGTTTGCACAAAATCAAATGGTACAAATGCCCCTAATAAAATCATTTTTTGAGTACTTTTTTTTATTTTCATTTGAATGAATAAGAATACATCTGCTTGAATACTTCTACTTGCGCACTCTTGTTACAAATGATTATTCCCTGAAAAATTTTAGAAAAAGTCAAAGAGGCCTTATCTGGATAGTTTTAGCAAAATCCTTCTGACAAACCGACAAACACGGGAGATTTTAGGGGGCGCTCCATGAGACCTCAGGTGTCTCTGAGGTGTCTTGATCCACTTGACATCTCTAAGCCATTCTCCTCTCTTGTTTCTGCCTCTTCTAGTAACGCAACGCACTTCCTTTCCCAAAGATTTCTACCTCACTGTAAAGGAAGAGGCGACTGAGCCGTGACAGGCCGCAGGGGGCCGAAGGTGAGCTCGGACAGACAAACGACTGACAGCCAGCAGACAGAAGCTGCTAAGGTTTCCATTACCAGGCTGAGTCACCCTGTCCAGCTACTGTCACCTTAGAAGGAGCTGCATTATCAACTTCAGCATGAACCCAGACAGAGATGCTTGTTATGCAATATTCCGGATCAGAAACATCTATAAGAGACAGAATATACGTACAACTGTAAGTAAGGATTTATATGACAACCATGAGGGTTTTTTTCCCCCCCGATGTGACTCATTACAGAAAACATCTTCACTCAATACCCAGTTAAAATCACACAGAGGAGCCACCTAAAGAATAACAGCAAGGAAAAGTCAACAAATCACTAACCGTTGGTTATGTTTGGAACATTTTTCTGCTGCCTTCTATTCTTCGGACTGGCCGCTTGGGTTCAGGGCAACAGTCTAGTTTAAACCAACAAAGTGTTAACAAAATGTGCAGAGGCAGCCGGCCGGCCTTAACACACAATAGACTCAATGAAAACAAAACAGAGCCCCACAGCCACAGACTCTCCTCCCCCAGTGGCACATTCATTCACAGAGAGGCTGGTAAATACTATCCCACAAGCCAAAGCTACAGAACACAACAAGAAAGAAAACTAAACTATAAGATGGAAATCCTCTGATTCTTACGTGCGGGTCAGAGGTCGGTCACCCTGGTCGTTAAATGAGGTTCAGTAACACAGTTCACTCACGGTGATAGAGACCCATCCACAGGTGGTGTCTTCCTTAAATCAAGTGGATGGAGAGGTTTCAGCTGGGACCGTTTGGCCGGCCGCACAGATGCACTGACAGATCGGAGGGGAAATGTGAGCCCTTCGTTCTCTGGCACCTGTGAAGGCGCACATGTCAGTGCCGGCACACAATGCTGCAGCATTGGTTTACCTGGACCGTCACATACCTCTCTGCATGTGTGTGCGTGTGGGGAGGAGATAGGGGTTACATTTCAGGATGGAAGTGTCCGTGGGCTTTAGTGGTGGATTGTTTGGATTTAGCATCTGGACCAGAGCACATAATCCCACCATGGACTAATGGGCATGCTCACGGTTTCTGATAGGTTTGATCAAGTAAGGACTATTTAAGATCATTATAAGTGAAATTTACAGCCTATTTCAAATTCATACGCATCATGAATGATTATTACAGTCCCAGTTATTTACAAAAATAAATTGATTTTATCCATGGAAATGTGTAAACACTATAGTATGTTTGTGTGTGCTGAAAAAAGACCTGACTCAGCATATCTAAGAACTCGTATAGTAATACTGTTTCCTCAACATACATAAATTGCAAATATCAGCCACCAGAGACCATTTAAATCAGGAATAAATACTTATTAAATTAAAAAAAGTCCATTTTTAAAAAGCATTCAGAAGTGATAAAACAAAAGCATGCGGTCCAAATGATTTCATTTTAATTTCTTCTATTTTATTCATTATTGTTTGTTATATTTTCTTATAATATCTTTTTATTGAGGCTCTTTATTTGTGATCTTAAAATACATTTTAAACAGTGATGAGCCCCGGTGTGATCGATTGAAGTATTTATTTTGATATTTGAAAGTTAAATTGTGAAATTGTACGTATAAGTTTTTCATTATTCAATGTTCAACAACCATGGCAAAGGGATGGATGGGTATTTTGCGCTGCACTGCCGTAGGCCCAAATCGACTGTTATTTAAAAAATGGATGTACATTTCACAGAAAATATATAAAGAAACATTTATTTTATCGTCTCATGTTGATCAGAACTGATAGGTAGCTGGAGCGAAAGCTGACTCTTTGAATCGTCCATTTACTGTACCATAGTGTAGTATATGTAATTATACAGTACTACAGTATAACTTTAACGCACAAGTAAAAAAAAACACAACAACAATACTTCTACAGCCGCCTTAAAAGTATTTAATAATTTAAAATAGTTTTTTTTTCAGACAAAAAGCGATATGGGGCGTCTCTTTTTATTTGACCAAAGCAAAGCTTTTGACATATGGATGCTATAATGATGCAAAAAAGACTGGCAAAACAATTCTTTTGAAAATATCTGTCACGTAGATCTCACATGGACATTAATGTCAATATCTTTAAACTTTCATAAAACATTATATATTTAAATCTTTTTCCACTTTCTTTAGATACATTTTAAAGATTTTAACTTATATTTAATTTATATAATACCACTTTGTGATAAAGAATTATTACACTCAATACTGAGTGGATTATTTATATCAAATTATATTCGGGGATATTATGGGACCCTCATTGCCACTGCCTCCGCAGCCGCAGATTCTTTGTGTTACGCAATGAACCAAAAACTATTTCATGGATCCTTTTCAAATTTTCTACCCACATAGACCTTGGAATGAGGAAGAACTGGATTGATTTCATGAAAGGAAGGAGGTTTTATTTCCAACACCGGGGGAGCTTAATCTCCAAAAGTCTTTGGGGCGTAATTTCTTAACCGTTGATCCGATGAATCGACTCGAGGAGATCTTATATACGAATCACATTTCACTCTTTTAGTTCATATTTTACTCACTAGGGGAAGCTAATCCAAATTTGGGGCATATGAATTAAATCAAAGAGAGCTACTATATCTTGTCTATATCATATTTTACTCCAATGTTCACATTTTACTCACTAGGGGGACCTTTTTGATGGAAAAACACAGTTTTTCGGACATAACTTCACATTGAATTGGAGGAGCTCAATCAGTGGAGTACAACGCAGGGGTTTGGGGGTTTTCCGGGATTAATCCTTGCTGCCAAGAACAACAGCGCAGGCCTAGTTTTTCTAGGATTTTATATTAGGATTTACGACAGCATGCATTCCCCCTATAAACACCGGAAAACAACACCCTCAGATGGAAAAATAAAAATACAACAATTTTAAAGCAAACATGACAGAATGATGATGATGATGATGATGATGGACATATAAGCATGGAATATGTTTTGTTTTGTTTTATCTGGTAGCAATGCTTTAAAAATTGCAGATTCAATTTTTCTTTAATTTCTTTTCCTTCCGTTTTCAAAAGGAACATTTTTGTTCACACCATGAATTATAAACATACAATAGAATCTGAGGATAAAATTACAGAATTCACAAGAGAATTCATAACCTTGAGTTGATGCGATTATATTATTACATCCAAAAGTCCCTGGTGAGGCGCAAGATTCCATTCCAAGTCTATTCTTAAGAGCCACAGATTAAAGAAACACATTGAATCATCAGTGACATCAGAGAATGACACGACGACATGTACAAATAGAAGAAACGCTTAACCTAAACCGCGATCAGAGTGTCTTTTAGTAGCGTTATCTGGTGCGTAGTCATATTTCATGGATTGGCACTGGGGGTGAATCTGCTGTCAACGCCTCCTGCCGTCACACATCAGCACCTCCTTACACACCTGAGGGCAGCCGTTACTGTAACGGACACAGGAGATGGGCGAGCGGGACACTGTATGCGGTGCAGCCAATCTGATAAATGAATGATGCTTCTGTTTCGGTTAAATGTCACCTCTGAAGTTCAGCATCTATCAGGAAATGCCAGGGTGATCCTTTAGAATACAATCAATGGGGGCTTTCAAGCGTCCAGCAGGAGCTCACAAACATCAATAAACACACTCAAACACATAAAAGTGAAAATCTAACTTTAAACTTTGTCCTTCAGTCAGAAACAAACAGCCAGGCCATTGATTTGTAGACAGAGAGATTCTGGCCAGAATTTGTTTTAGAGTGTGGTATTTATTTTAGAAAGAAGTAAAGCATTACTACATTAATTTAATATTTTATTTTATTGTCACCTGTTTTTATTGAAACATTACAACAGAAATTTATTCGCTGAATTAAAATCAAACCGGATAAATGTAATTCTTTCTAGGATAGGTTTTAGACTTATTCATATTCACGTGTCCTAACAAAATCTTACGTTCAGGTTTAACAAGCACCTAGTAACTGAAATTTAAATAATCGACCACGCTCTAATCCAGAATGGTGTTATTCACACTACAAGCCTTATTGTTCCAATTCTGATTTGCTCAGTTCAATTTCCCTTTGGGATGTGTAAAAAGTCTTATCTTACCTTATCTTATCTGATCTTAATAAATCACATTAATAAATACATTCAACCGGAGCACATCTTTACCAAGGCAGCTAAGTTTTCCCGTAATGTCATCTGCCCTAAAAGCAACAGTCTGCTGATAGTTGAACTTCATGATAATAAGACTCATGAATCATGAAAAGAAACTAGAATTTAGAAACCATAGGTTAAAATTGTAGCCAAATTTTAAAACAACCTGGTTTTAAAATCAAACAATGATCTGGTTGTTACTACCAAAAATGAAGTCTTTAATTATGACATGATCAACAAACAGCGGTGTGGTGCCCGAAAAGTCCAGCAGGTCACAATCTTTTTCACATTGCCCAATGACCAATAGGATCAGAACAACTAGACCGATGATGTCGTCCCTGACAGCAAGGGGTATATCCCCGAAAAGCCCCCAATCTCATGAGTTGCACGAGCAATCCCCCTGATTGAACACCTTATATTAAATGTGAAGTAATACCAGGAAAAAACGGGGTTTCATGGAAAAGCTCCCCCTAGTGAGCAAAACATGAACTATTAGAGTAGAATATGATTTATACAAGTTAGATATCCTCAAGTTGATTCATACGAACCAAATTTGGTCTAAATCAGATGAACGGTTAGGTAGTTATGACAAAAAAAAAAAAAAAAAGCTCTTCCTAGTGAGTAAAATACGAGTTATTAGAGAGAAATATGATACATACATGATTAATCTCCTAGAGGTGATAGATCTGCCCAAAATATGGACTAATTTGGACCAATGGTTGAGAAATTACAGCTTGAAATCTTTTGGAGATAAAGCTCCCCCTTTTGGTGGAAATATGCAACTTTCCTTTCCCAAAATCAATCCAGTTCTTCCTCACACTAGGGTCTATGTAGGTATTAAATTTGAAAATGATTCATGAAATGATTTTTTAGTTACCGTGTTAACAAGACTTATCTGTGGATTTGGCGGCGATGAGAATTTCATAATATCCCACACTTCTCTGGGATGTAAATATGACGGCGAGTAAACGCATGGATGTCCCTGGTGCGAGGGTTTGATAATGATAGAGAAGAAGGGTTTATTGAAACATGGAAAGAAGATAAGCCTTAAATTCTCTCTGAAGGAAAGACAGCGTCCTCTCCGTCTCACTTAGGAACAGTTCCACAATCGTTTTTATTGTCTTATAGTTCTTTTCTGAATGAAAGAGCGCTACCATTATGCCACATGTTGCTTTAGTAGCAATGATTGAACCGCCTCCTCATCAATGTCACATAACTTCGCTTGAATGGTTGGGGTCGAACTTGTGGTGCTGCTAGTTTTCCTACCAGGACATTAAATCATGTAGTCTGATCCCAGTATTATACAACAAGAGAAATATTTCACTAAAGTCAGCTTTCTTCAGGAAGTGGCTTCAAAAATGATTTATTCTGGGGCACATTCCCCATGCTTCCACCCAGTTTCATCATAATCCATCAAGTAGTTTATGTGTAACTGACAAAAATGATCCAACACGTTCAATATTTAACCTTATTTAAATGAAAAAAGGAGATACTTGACTCCGCCCCTTTCATCTGGCCCCATTCCAAAGTTAATGAATTCTTCCTCACTGAATATCCCAAGTTTAGGGCAAGTTTTATGAAAATGCACAAAGTGGTTTGACTGCAATCCTGCTAAAACGCAAACAGTCTAAAACATTATGGTTTGGCAGGAATGTGAGACAGCAGACATGTTCACTTTGTTACCAATCATCCGGAGGACTAGCAGCAGACTAAAAGATACATAGATACCCCCGTCACAGGAAAAAGTCACTTATGTGATGTGGACAGACCATTACCTCCATCAAAGGTGACTTTCAACAAACTGACATGAAAATCAGCCCATTTCAAATATGGCTAAAAGAAAATAAATTGAATCAAAAATAAGCAAACTGGAGAAAGCATTTGTAACATATACACCTATAGGGCCCCTATAAAATGTATGTGAAATTCCATTGAAGTCTGTCAAGAATGAGGATGACCCCATATCTCGCTTTTGTTGCGGGCCTAAAAAACTTCATATCATGTCGTAGAACTAACGGTATTAAAGCCGAAATGTATGGAGCTATAGAAACTGTATGCATGTCTCTGAGGGACAACAAAGCCGACAATCTGGGTCTTTTTTTTTTACTGCCCCACAGACGCAATGGATGTAAGCAAGTTTAATTCCAATCTGACCGTTCTCCCTCTTGTGACATGACCACAAATCAGACATTTATCCGATGTGGTACCACAAAATTCACTCTAATCCGATTTCAAAAGACGTTATTTTTGTGTTTACACAAACCTTAAATGATCTGATTTATTTCCTATTAAGGGAGGCGATTGGACTTGATGTGACAGTTAAACGGGCACAGTCCCTAATCCTAATCCAGCATGTTGTTGGGTTACGAATGTTATTTCCGTGTGGTACGTTAGAGTAAAGTAATACAAGTGATGTTGTGCTGAAAACAAAATCCAAACATCTGTATGTGAAACATTAAACTAATGTGTTATACAAAGGTTGTGTTAGAGTTTGTGCTGGCATGACCGAATCAGGAAGATCTCTTAAACAATTTCTCAAAACGTCTCTTTCCAAACCCGCTTTAATTACTTCTATAACTCTGTGTTATTGCCAACAAACCATCAATATTTTTACTACTTCTATTTGTAACATTTCATTCTCTTTCTTTAGTTCAATCCTGTTATTTTCAATATCAATTAAGTAGAGGTTGATTGACGTACACCTCCTAAATTTGTCCCCTACCCTTTGATTCCTACCTTTATGTCTGATGTACACCTCCTCTGTCCTTCCTCCTTCTTCTACCTTTATTTCTGATGTACACCTCCTCTGTCCTTCGTCCTTCTTCTACCTTTATTTCTGATGTAAACCTCCTCTGTCCTTCGTCCTTCTTCTACCTTTATGTCTGATGTACACCTCCTCTGTCCTTCGTCCTTCTTCTACCTTTATTTCTGATGTACACCTCCTCTGTCCTTCCTCCTTCTTCTACCTTTATTTCTGAAGTGCACCTCCTCTGTCCTGTCCTACCTTGGACTACTCTGTTCCCCATCTGCCTTATGTAGGTCAGAGGTTCACTTTCTTTATGTCTGAGGTTATCTTATTTCCCCCTTTTGTCTCCTACTGTTATGTCTGAGGTATTCCTCCTTTATACCCGAGTTTCTCTTCCTCTGTCTGCTATCTTTATGTCTGAGGTTCTCCTCCTTTGTCCTCCCTACCGTCAAAGATATGCTACATCTGGCCAATCCTCCGTCTGTCTCCTATCTATATGTCTCAGGTTCTCCTGCTTTGTCTCCTACCTTTATGACTGGGGTTCTCTTCCTCTGAAGGCTGGCATATCTTCCCAAAGTCTGCAAACACTCCTCCGGTTGAACCGTCCCCGTCTCGACAAACGGCTGAACTCACAGACTGAACTTTCCCGTTAACTCCGGGTGATGCTGCAAGCGCACGCGGACGATGTAGTGCTGCATTCATGTACCCTCCCAATTTCTATACACGCAGCGGTGACACTGGGATGACGAATTGCTGACGCCGATTTAATGGTTTGAATAGTAACAAAAATATGTGTTCACTATTCTGTTAGTCCTGGGCTAATATAATCAGCAAAAACCTGCAAATGTATATATTTTATTTCTATATTCAATATATAAACCGCTCATTTTACACAATTTCCGAATGACATGAAGGTAGCACTAGAAGGGCGAAGTGCGCAGCTGCAAAGCCGAAATTTCTCTCTACTTTTTTTATTAATAATAATTATGAAATCTTAAAAACTTTTTCAATCTTATTTTGTCTGACAGGGCTGAAATAATTCCCTGAATACATAATGTGTCTTAAGTTGACAAACAAAAAAAACATTTTGACTACATCTGGGAAGAGGATTTCTTTTTCCAATAGGGTTTATCCCAATCTAGTTCAATGGGAGTTTTAGTTAGTTTAGTCATGTTTAAAGATGCGGTTTACACTTTCTAATAAAATACGTTTTTCATAATTGTACGCTAATAATGGCTTAATCAATTCCTTACAAAATAGGAAATTGTATATAAAATCTATTAGAAAGAATAATTGGGTTTACCAATTTGTAGAAAAGTCTGCTGGCTTGTAATTAACCAGTATATTGTGTTATAAGTTGGAAATCTGTAACCCTGCCGCAGATGTATTTCACTGAGAATAGTCTGTTACTGAACGTATAATGAGGAACACACATAAAATCCCATTTCTCTGTCCCCCTTGTAATTCATGCACAAATACTGGCAGCATGCTGCAAAGATCTGTAAAACAAATAAAGTAATCTTTAACCTTAGTGATTTTCTCACACCTTTACTGCAAGGTTGATTGGACCCACTCTAACCAGTCTGTTTGGAAAAATGTAATTTTAGAAGTGAAAGGTATTATCCATACCATATTTGATGTACATTTTAAAGTATGCAGACTTCATAGATATTCATTATTTAAAGCTTGTGTTTAAACGGACTCCCACACCGTCCGGTAAATAAAATCAAAAGGTTACAGAACAACTGTAGCTCCATCAGAGCGCCTCCTAGTGGAAAGTGGAAAGGTGACCGATACTATTTTCAAAAAAAGATACAAAATCAGGATCTCATGTGCATATAGCCAATGTGTATAAAGTACGAGACCACCAATATTTACTGCCAATGGAACTGAACTATCACTATTTATAGATATTCTTATGTTTATTTCAGTAATTTCCAGTACCAGTATTTTGATTATATTGATCAGCCACAACATTACAACCAGTTACATGTTCTGATGTTGTGGCTGGTTGGTCTGTTTCATCTTTTATAATGTAATATTGTGATGCTTCTTTTTTCTTTGGATGAGTATTTTTTTTATCTCAGTTGAACGGAAGACATCAATGTTTTAGAAACTGTTGATGTTCACAGATTAGCCACAACATTACAACCAGTGACTGGTACTGGCCAATAATGCGGGGCGCATGGATGCAGCGGCTCAGTGCCCTCCTTTTCTATGAATTATATACTTCATGTGCAATATATTTTAAGTTCAGTAACAAGGGAAGATGCAAACAGAATGTGGGAACGTACTGTGTGTGTGGTTTTATGTTTTCATTTTTTGTTTTTTACTTCATGAATATTCATTCATTGTGAATTTCAGATAAGAACATTTTTATTATTGCAAAACCAGGTTTTTCGTTATTTTGGAAATAACTTCAAGCAAATGCAAAATCTTTATTAAAGGGTAAAAAAAAGAAAAGAAAAAAGACTTTTGTTCATTTTTAGGTCAATTAGAATCCAATAAAACAAGGGGTTTTAGCTTGATGCTGTGGTTGCATTTACAGTCTAAGACTGGACACCGGTCCTGGTGGGCTTGACGATCACTGAGCTGCCGGTGAAGGAGGTGGTGTAGAGCTGAAACATAAACTGGTTCTTCACCCTGTGCAGGAAGTGGACGTATCTCACCCCAGGTCCATACCCAGAGAACTTGTGCGACACCTGCAGGCACACAGAGAGAGATACAACCCAACATGGAGACCCAGAGCCTTGACTGGAGGAAGGTTACTGCATGTGACAGAGGACTCACCTCCTTCCACCTGTGTGAGTAGTTGCTCAGGTCCTCGGTGGGGTCGGCAGTGTGCTCGGCGATCACCGTGCTTTTGTCTGCACCCAGTAATTTGACACGCATCTGGTAGATGCTCTCATGGAGCTGACTCTCCTCATACCTAACACAGAGACACATCGGTAGAAGTTTAACCTGGGACAAAGGATACATCAAAATAATATCTAGTTTCACTGCTAGAAGATTCAAATCTTCAGTACCTCGTACAAAGCAGTTGCATCAGTTTATTTTGAGGAGAGGTGGATATTTATATTATATGGAACAGTCAAACCCAGAGATCGGGTAAGGACCACAAATGTTTCACAGAGGATTTTATTCGGGTCGCCAAATAAAATGGTTGAATTTCTATCACAGTCTTACGATCTATATCTGCGGTACCATTTTAGTCAGATGAGAGCTTTTAGGTCATCCTCGACACCAGGCCGTATCCACAGCCACAACGTGAATGTTATGTACTACTTTTGTCAAATTATATCCCAAAAAATCTATCTTTTATACATTCTCTTTTACGATATAGTTCATATTTTATTCACTAGGAGGAGATTTCTCTGTACAAAAAACACTTTCGGTCACAACTTCTTAACCATTGACCTGTTTCAGTCTAAATGCTGTGCCTATGAATCGACTTTAGGAGATCTATCTTGTACCATATTTTAATCACTAACGGGGTTTTTTTCTACAAAAATGGACAAAATTCATATTTAATTTGAGGAATTCAATCAGGCGGATCGCTTGTATAAGGCAGGGGATTGGGGACTTTTCAGGCATCTACCCTTACTTTTCGCGGAGAACAGCATCGGCCTAGTTAATAGAGTGAGTATAAATTCTGGGAAGAGGGAGAAAGGAGGGTCTCTTATCTCCTCCTCCTCCTCCTACTTGCAGGATTACTTTGCTTATTATATCCCCAAAAAGTCGGGGTTATTATGGAATCACTATTTCATGGATCATTTTCAAATTTAATACCACCGTACTCCCATATATAAAGCTCCCCCTAGTGTCAGAAACATCAAACTGTCTTTTCCCATAATCAATCCAGTTCTTCCTCACACTAAGGTCTATAGGGGTATAAAGTAAAAAAAATGATGCATGAAATAGTTTTTGAGTTATGGCGTAAACATATTATAGAAAATGTCCCTGTCCTTTCCAATTTTTCAAACTCAACAGCTTCCACTGACACAAACACATACCAGAGACCGTCCACGCCCAAACGCTGTCTGACTCATGAGACGTGTACAAATGTACCCACAAGTCAACTACATGTGAACCAACAAGGCTGATAAGGCCCGAGTGAGAAATCCCTTCTTCTATAAGGGCTGGAAGTGGGTGGAGCTCATTAACCCTTTAATGAATAACTTGCAGAATTATATTTATTCTCAGGTTAGCGTTTTGGTCGCAACCTTCTGCCACCGATCTGATTTCTCAACTTTGTAACGTATTTCAGACCTAAAATGTATGTAAAGGTTGTCCCGTCCGTTTGCTATAGTGCTCCAATCCTCACCAGTCTTGAATGAGTATTTCAGGCTGAAAACTGTCCAGCATCTCGTCCCAGAGCCCCTCTGCCTTCAGGTCCAGGACCTGCTCCGTGGTGAACCAACTGAGGACAAAACAGAAATTCACGTTGGATAAACTTGATTAAATCCTGGCCTTAAAGGGCTGAGAAAAACATTTGATCCCAACTGATTTCTTCTGTTTTTTGTGTATATCAACACAAGCTTTTACTCTCAGAACCGATCAGTACCAGCCCTGTCCAACCTCATCTTCACTTCAATAGACCGTCTTCAGAAGCAGGAAGTTGGCTCCTAGGTCTCACCAGTAGCACACAATGCCAAAATTAAAAAACTACATTTTGGAAGGTGATTGAGATCCATCAGTCTGGGAAGGGTTCCAAATCTATTTGTAAGGTTCTGGGACTCCACAGATCCACAATGAGACACATTATCTACACATGGATAAGATTTGGAACAATAGTGAACCTTCACAGAAGTGGACCAGCTTCCATAACTCCTCCAATACCGTGGTGAACCTCTGATGACCTCTGAGGACTGATCTCCAGTCATCAGAGGGGTTTGGTTGCTGTTGTTTCTGCTAAAGGCACAAAAACTAGAGACTAAGTTCGGAGGGCGGTGAACACTTTCAGTATTGTTTAACCCTATGTGTTATAAAATCTGTTTTCTCAGATCGTTTTATTGTAAACTTTGTTTAGAGATTCAACGCACTTTAGTCTGAGATAGACACAAAATCAGAAGAAACGAGGAGTGTTCTTTTTTATCCCCCATATCTCTTTCAGTTTTAATTAAGTATTGTAGGTGGAGGTTAAGAACCTATTAGAACCTGCTCTACAGTGAGCACCTGTTCCGAGGCATTTCACAGACCACAGCACCCTCAGGTATTCCACTGGTGTCATAGGGCAGGACCTCTGTGCTCGTTCTCCAGCCACTGAAGTCTCCTGTCAAATGAGAGGACGGTTAACTGATGCGAGACTTAGAACTTGTTTGCACTGTTTCAGAATGAGCTCACCATCAGGTTTAAAACTTGAAGGTCCACGATTAGGCACCTCATTCATCTGAGGTTCAGGTGGGGGGGTGTCCTTGCTCACGCCTGAGAGACAGAGAGAAAGTAGAGTCAAACTATGGAACAATCTTAATGTGGAGTTAAAGCAATATCAAAATATAAACCGGTTTAACACGAGGTATGAAGATGTGGTTTTCACCAGGTAGAGGGATGAAGGCGGGGCTTGACAACCACCAGGTGTTAATAGGAGGGTTTATGTGTTTATTTACTTTGTTTCTAAATATTTATACTTTCTCGGTTTATCATCCTCTTTTTATGTAAATAAGAATATAAATTTGTGAATTTGACCCTGAAGAGGAATTTTGCATAATGAATGAATGTATAATCATATTGAATACGATACATAATGGATATTATATTACACACATGTATTTTATCATAATATATACAATATAAAACCTTTCTAGGATCAGGTGTTTTCTCTCTCAGCCCTGTTTTTATATCCAGCCTGTGCAGCCGTGTCGCTTTTAATTAAAAATGAGGAGACAAGATCCCAGCAGCCCGGTTTAGCCTGGTTTGGCCCGGTTTGGCCCGGTTTGGCCCGGTTTAGCCCGGTTTAGCCCGGTTTAGCCCGGTTCAGCCCTTTACTGTTTAACTGTTTTAAGATTTCATTGATCACTTTTAAAGCGTCTCAGTGTCTTAGCTACTAGTTACATTGCTGAGCTGCTACTCCTGTATAAGACCCAGATACGGGGGCAGGGCTCCTCAGGCTGTTCCTGATTCTCGCTTCAAGACCTTTTTTGCCGTTAGGTCCCCTCAGCTCTGGAACCCCCTGCCCATGAATGAGACACTTCTTTAAATCCCTTCTCAAAACGTACCTCTTTAAAAAATTTGGCCTTTTATTAATTCCAGCACTCTATTTTATTGTTTATATGACCTTTATTACTGTTTTAAATACCGCTATTTATCTGTTTTCACTGTCCCTCTAATGAACTGTTGGCCAAGTGTCAGCTGTGATCAGCTCCAGCCCCCTGCGACCTTGACAAGGAAACACAGTGACAGAAATGAATGGATGGAAGGATTTTTATTGTCAAGGGGGAAGCGTCGATTACATTTTTCTTATTCTATCTATTGTTCTAATTCTTGTCTTTACTATTCTTTGAATGATTTTTTTAATACTTATATACATATATATGTATCTATATACTTTAATATATATTTGTCTTTAATATTCCTTATCTATTTTCAATGACGTTTATTTATTGATTGATTTTACTTCCCCTTTCTTGAATTTTTGAAATTCTGTCTTCCATGTTGTAGACATAATATATATATCTATATATATCTATATATAGATATATTTAGTTATATCTATATAGATATATATAGTTGTATATGTATATGCATATATATATATATAGTTATGATGGAGACAGAAACCTTTAGTTTCATCAGAGTTCAGTTAGATTGCAATACTTCCCCAAAAACCACTGATCGGATCTCACCAAGATGTTCTAAAAGTTTTAAATTAGAGGAAGTCCGCAGAATATTGGTTCGCGCAGTAATAACAGGTTGTACAGCGACTGAAACCACTTCAGGATCAGGTAAGGAGTAAATTCAGATGAGATCAGGATAACTCCTAGATGAGTCTAACAGTCAAACGTTAACCGTGAGGTTAAAGGTCATAAATAACAGCAGCATAAGCACTGAGGTCCAAGCCCACCGCAGGTAAACTGTCTGTGGATGAGCAGCAGTGGTTGGGTGGACCACCTACCGTAAGGTGAGGGGTTCTTCAGGAAGTTCCTCCTGAAGGGTTTTGTCTCATAGATGCTCTTCCAGTCCAGACCTTCGGGCATCGGAGCCCCCTGCAGACTCCATTCCTCCTCACACTTCTTCCTCCAGTCAGTGGCAGACATGGTGGGTCCAGAGTTTCTGATCCGGACAGGAAGTCTTTTAGTGATTTCTACTTTGCTCCGAGCTCTACTGTACACGACACACCCCACACACACACAGTTCCACTGCACGCCCTCTTAAAGGCACAGCTCCACAGCTCAAAGTGTGGGCTGGATTATCAGGAGCAGGATCACGTGACAGAAGAATCTCACACAATAGAAGTATGAAATAAAGACATGACAACAGTATACGTATGATATGTTATATAACAAGAATAAAGACGTAGTACTACAAGATTTTTTTTATATTTTTTTAAATTTTGTTTTATTATTTTATTATTTTTGGGGGACAAAAACCCAAATAAAGTTATAGTATTAAGAAAAATGTGCCAATATACAATTAATTAATTAAATAATTCATTAACAATTATTATTCTATTCATTAAATTAGGGTTACTTAATTCATTATTATCATTTATACATATTATTCAGATTTGTCCTATTATATAAAATGTTTTTAAATGGCCTTTAATGGCAAGCAACTTCTTTCGGCTCTTTCCCTTTTCAAGGGTCGTCGATCTTCTGGTTCCACAGAAGAAGCTTACACATCGGACGCCCATCCTGACCCAACGCTCCCATTTAGCAGGGCTCGGGACCGGCACTAGATGTGGATGGTAGCACTAAGAACCTTGCCCAAGGGTCCCCACTGGATTTCTGCAGCGCCCTCTTCTGACTGGGTTCTCCTTTACCAAAGTCAGTGGTGTAACACATTGAGTTAAAGTATAATAAACCTTAAATTCAGTTGTGTTCCAGCTGCAACCTGAAGGAGGACGTGTCTTACACTATTTATTTTTTAGCTGTGAGTTAGCAATGTCTGTCCATCTGCAGCTGTCTTACTGTCTGCAGCTGTCTTACTGTCTGCAGCCATCTGTTTTTGCAGCTGTCTGTCATCTGCAGCTGTCTGTCTGTCTGCAGCCATCTGTCTATCTGCAGCTGCATGTCTGTCTGCAGCTGTCTGTCTGTCTACAGCCATCTGTCTATCTGCAGCTGCATGTCTGTCAGCAGCTGTCTGTCTTACTGTCTGACGTCTGAGCCCTTTGCCCTCACATGTCCACAGGACTAGCTGTAACGACCCGTGACCTTTGCACTGTTCATATTCTTGTGTCGCATGATTTCCCTGCAGGTATTTACGTCTGCTTACGTTACTAATGCTGAAACTGATAGAGATCAAATCACGTAATGCTTCATTTATTCAAATGTTAAATGTTTAAGGTAATGCTTGAGGTTTACAAACCCAACCTGTTTCTCTATACATTCAGCGTCCTGTGTCTTTTTTTCCCCTTCTCTATAGGTTACCTGTGAACAATAAACAGGTGTGGTCTGCTGCACCCTCCAGAGCATGAACTCCTTCTACGGTTTCTTTATATTCAGCCTCGCCTGAATCACAGTACACACCACCATATATATTTATGTATATATATATATATATATATATAGTTTCAGGTCATATAATCATTCATTATATTTCGGTTTCAGTGCTTTAATTTAAGTGTCTATAGCATATATGATATGCTGCATAATTCAGATGAATCATTTCGACTTAATAAATATATGTATAATATAATATGTATAATATGTATAATATGTATTTATATTAATATGTAATAATGTCATAATATAATAGCTTTAACATAAAACTTTGCTCGGATAAGGACGGACTAATTGCTGCAAAATATGATCAGATATGTGGTTCAACCGAATCCATCAGCATCATATTATTTTAGTTTTTCAGTTTGTAAAAAAAACAAAAAAAAATCCATCATATCATTACTAGAAACATTCACAAACAGTGGTTGTTAGTTACCTGATGAATTGTATTAGGCATCAAAGTAAGGTTATTGTCTGCACTCTGTGTGTCGTCTCTATGATGTCAGCTGGGATGGGCTCCAGACCCTGTACAGAATAAGTGGTTACAGAAATTGGAAGAATATTTGCGCTTTCTTTTGTATATATTTGTACATTTTTTTAACAGAGTAATAATTTCTTCAAAAAGTTTTTAGCTTTTTTTTAACATTCAAGGAAATGAAAAATAATGTTACGGTATCTTTTTTATTTTTTATTTCAAAATTTTGAGCAAACAGGTTTCCTTTTAGGCATAAAAAAATGAAATAATGTCAGTTATTCTATCGCAGAAATTTTCAGTTTAGTCACAGTCCTTAAGTTTTAAAACAATATTAAATGTGACGCAAAAATAATAAGAATTTGATTCGATTTTGAATTTTATTTACTTATTTTTAAATCAAACATTTGGCAAACATAACATACGTTAATATATATATAAAAAAAGTTCCCTACTTTTATGCTCCCTTCTTTCCTTGCTGCTGTACAGGAGTGAAAATACAGAGTAATCTTTTCAAATGTCTCCACCTTGTGGATTCTAGCAGCGCCTGAACATCAGAAACTACAAATACAAGCCTAGCGGATTGATTAAAGGTACATTTTGAAGATTTTATATTCCAAAAAAAAAGTTCTTATAGTCAATATGAAACTTACAGAGGTTGACACTCGAATCCCTTTCCCATAATTCATCTGAACTGTATTTTTTTTAGCCTGCTGAATGACTGCTCTTTCAAACTAAAGGTTTTTCGACAAATATTGATAGTTTCATGTCTAAATCGAGATTATTTGACACTTATTTGTGATTCAAAATAGGATCAAATCAAGGTGATAGAGTTTAGTTCAATGTTTTAAGAAGGCAAAATAAACAGCTCTAAAAACAACCGCGTCCATGAAATACATCCTATAATAGTATAACACTGTGTGGGGCCACTTCTAATGCACAGTGAATACTTTTACTTTGATACTTTTAGTAAATTTTTCTAAAAATACTTTCATACTTTTATTTTAGTAAGGTTCTGAATGCAACATTGGAGTATTTTTCACAGTGTGGTATTATTACTGGTACAACATGAAATATTCAGGGAACATTTCATGAAAGAATGACAGTCTAGGTTTGGTTTTCACATAAAAGATTTGACATCTTTACGTTAACCCTACAAGTTTGACCCGAACCACAATCCAGCTCAATTAACGCAGAGTTTATTTAATCATTTCAGTAGCAAAGACTCCAGTAAGGACCCATCCAGCTTATTATTTAAAAAAAAAAAGTTTTGAAATGGTTCGACCCAAAGAAAACAGGGGTTCATATTTTTTTCATTAAACATTCTTCATAATTTGGCCAATTTGAGCCACCTCCATCCGTCAGTGGTTCCTGCCTGTTATTTTCTGTGTTCATCTCTGAAGCACATTTGAAGGCTGAGAACGGTTGTAATGTTCAGGCTGCTCCTAGAACATACCTCAGAGAGGATGCCAGCAGAATCTCAGCCAGCTCGTCACGACGGGGGCTAAATGAGGCTCTAAATTTAGGCCGCAAATTAGAGATGAAAAAAGTGGCATGGCCAACTTCAAAGAGAACCGTTGACCTCTGACCTGATTTATCTGAATGAAAATAGATTGGGAGTCTTTTTTAACAGGCGTGTGAACTCTGTGATAATCTCATCCAGATTTTGGCAAAGACCATGCAGTTTCCTAAACCAGAGGTTCCCAATAGACCACATCAATAAATTGCAAGACTAAAGATTTATGTATAAAAGAAATTTGGTGAAGCAACCATTTCAAAGTGAGAGGCTATACAACTTCAATGTAAGCGTGTAGAATATATATAATGCACATATGTTACATACAGTGTACACATTCCACTATATTAGTTAATTTAGCCTTGAGTCTTTTTATCTCCTCTTATAAAAAGATAAACATTTTAAATACTGAATGAATGAGAAATGAATTGAATGGGAGTAAATAGACACTCCTTGAAAGATGTTTTACACATTTAGTGATCAGGTACACCTCAGTGAAACAATCTTAAATTTTCTACTTGAAAATCAGACAAAGGAAATGCATTCATAACGAAGCAAACAGAAACTCATCAGTAAAAAAAAACACATTTGAACTTGTGTAAAGAAGACGAATTAAGTGCATTTTAATGAGATTAAGGGACTGGTGTTTCCTCCTCATCAATAAAACAAACAGCCTGGCTTCCAGCAGGGCTGTGATTGGCGGAGCTCCATATGTGGAGGAGCTTGGACCTCATGTGGCTGAAAGGTGTACTGCAGATTTAAAGATGAATATAAATCTAAAATAATAGTCAAACAGAATCATAACTATTTTATTTGGCCCCCCAAATAATATCTTCAGCGACCCATCTGTGGGTCACGACCCAGTCTTTGGGAATCCCTGCCCTATAAACAGTCCTGGAATTACATAAATTGAGCTGGACCTGGCAGCTGAGAAGGGATTCAATAAACCCAGTTGTCTTCATGAGTGCTGTTGTTCCTAATTATAGATTAGATAGATAATTAGATAGATAATCTATATAATAGATAGATCCAAATGTACCTCACATAAGGAGATATAACTTGAATTTGTCATATTTTTCATAAAAATATATATTTTTGACCATTACTTCCCAAGATTATATTCAAATTGGCTCATTAGAATCTACTCAACATAATCTCTAAATATATATATACACATATATATATATATCATCTCTTTTCAATAGTTTTTTACTCATAAGGGGGAGCTTTTTGTGGTAAACACACTTTCTCATCAGTAACTTCCCAACCATAAGTCCAGGTTGTGTCTAAATTTCGCTCATTTGTCTCAAAACAAGGAAATCTGTCTTGTTTTATTACCGAGCTCAGGAGAAAATATTTAACTGTATTTGTCTTCATTATTGAGTCACAATGGGATCTGATCTCAGAGCATAGTGTTGCACCCATAGAAATAGTTAGGTTGGTTAAATATGGACTGTTTGTGATTACCAATGAGTCACATTTAATTTCGAGGAGCTCGATCAGGGCGTTTTTTTGCAGAATGCAGGGGATTGGGGGCTTTTTGGGGATATACCCTTGCTGTCAGGGATGACGACATATGCCGAGTTATTAACTAGTAGTTTGTCGCTGGAGATTAATTTTGAGTGTCTTAAAGCCTGCCCTCCACTCCACAGGGGACACCCGAAGGTGCTGTGAACGTCTGATGGGGCTTTCCTCTCTATAAATGGAGGTGTGGAAAAGGTCTTCCTCCTCTTTCCCGAGGGCCCCCACTAAAGAGGAAGGAGAACAGATTAAGGTTGGAAGGAGGCTAGAATACAACTAAAAGCATGCCAGCTGCCGTTAAACCCAAATAAATGAGGTTTTGAGTCCCTAAGGGAGAGAACTGCACAGGAGATGAAGGTGCGGGATATTGAGGCTCGTCCTGTAGAGAAATTTTAAATGCAAATGTTGATATTGAGTTATTTAATCATAGGAAGAGGATCAAAAATGCTAATCTGGTTCAGGAATGAATAGCCAAAAATGAGATGAAGGTAATTCAAGGATGCATTTAGCTTTGAAATATGGATCAATAGACCTTAAGGTAAACGAACACAAAAAAAAGACATGTCAATCTGGTGATAGTAACATATAATTACACAAAATTGATTAATTATAAAAAAATATTACTATCATATTGATATAATATTAATCTATTTATTATTTAACACACATATCAACATTATTAATATTCATAGCATGTCGTTTCTTGAGAAATGATGTTATGTTGTTGCATTCTGGTTAAAGTTGATTATTTAAGCGTTCATTTGAGCAAAATCTGTCATTCAGTAACGGTAACATTATGGTATTTTGTGTTCATTTTAATCAAAATGTCGTGTTTTAACAGTATTCTGTGTTTTCCATATATTCTAAAAATGAAATATTAAGTTATTTATTATTAAATTAACCCTTTAATCTACTGTAGGCTTTTACTGTCGCTATTTGACAGTTTTTTACTGTATTTTCTACAGACAATTTTAACAGTGTAGGACCATTCATGTGGGCACCACCATATACAGAAATCCCAGGAAATTAAATTGGCAGATGAACTGGCCAATCAGGAGAGAGAATTTGGAAAGTAAGAAGATGAAAATAAAGCAAGGAGAAATGATCCAACAGTCACTTGAGTTGGGATAAAGGAACAAAGGAATGACCCTAATATAAGATAAAAAAATATATAAGAGGAGAGATTAAACACAGGAGATCTAGTAGGAAGGAGCAAGTAGTGCAGACTGAGAATA
The DNA here is from genome assembly GCA_009660295.1 of Lophius piscatorius. Classification (NCBI taxonomy): domain Eukaryota; kingdom Metazoa; phylum Chordata; class Actinopteri; order Lophiiformes; family Lophiidae; genus Lophius; species Lophius piscatorius. Next base: position 60,616 of record VRLP01000426.1, on the reverse strand, counting down.
GAACACAGAAACGTTAAGGGCATGCTTGATATAATGTAAAAAAAAACAACACAAATTAGCAAAGCGGAGAACAGGAAACTGGAAAATGAATTATTTTCATGTAGAAAATATGAAGGAAATATGATGATAAATAAAAAAAAGATAAGGGCAACAGGTGGCTGATATTAGAACATTTGCTGCAATCATTTGACTCAGAAGAAGGATATTTAATTGTTTTTTAAAAACTATACATGACATATGATACATTTAGACTATACATGAGACTGTTGACCGAGACTGTGAACAAAAACTGCTGATTGAAGCCAGGAGGAGGCAGTGATACATCTGTAAAGGATGTGAACTGCAATCAAACACATAAGAAGAAGAAGAACAAGAAGAAAAAGAACAAGAAGAAAAAGAACAAGAAGAAAAAGAACAAGAACGAGAAGAACAAGTAGATAAAGAAGAAGAAGAAGAAGAAGGCGGCAGCAGCAGCTCAAGAGAATAAACGGAAAAATAACAGGAAACAAAAATTTTATCAGAGATGCAATTATTTTGTTCTTTCAACACAAAAAAGTTAAGTAATATAAAAAAAACACATGTTGCATTTACTAAACACAATTATGTTGAATTAACTGAGCACTATTATATAATCCCGTAAAAGTTACTATTACATTACTTTGATGACAGTTTTTAATTATCAGAAATGCAACTGCTTAGTTCTTTCAACAAAAAAAAGTCAATTAATGCAAACAACATCCATGTTTAATTGCTATATAGCTTCTATGAAGCATATATTGCTATCTCTGTTTCAAACACCGTAATGCTGCTCAAAGAGGACACAAATGGGTGAATGGTCTCTAATTTTTAACTTAGTTGGATGACATGACGCAACCAGACCCAGTCGGGTTCTTAACTGGCAAAGAGCCAGAGCAGCAACAGGGGGCAGCAGTGTCTGGGGAGTGAAATGCTGCAGGACTAAACATTGAAGGATAGTGTAGCCATGCGGTTTTGCAAAATGCATGAAAGAAAGGCTGATTGGAGTGGTTTTGGTGATTGGAGATTTAAAGCCAAAGCTTTTCAGTTATTTCGTTTTGTCATTAGTCGGATTCCATCGGCCGTGCTGTAAAACTAGGACAGCGGACTGTAAAGTTATGTAACAGACTCCAGGAGGACGTTCTCAGCTGCCCTTTATTAGATGTGTTACTGAACGCCTGCGTTCAAAGACTAAATGTGTTGACATGTTAAACCCGGGCTTGGGCTCACAGTCAATTTCTGCCGTGTCAAAGAAAAATTCTACGTAAAATTCTATGCATAGAGAGTCACTGAAATACCGTGATATGAAAAAGTATTGGACCCTGACCCTGAATCCCAAGTGTGAAAATGTATTCACACCCCTGACTACTTGTCAGCTTGTTCTACCTTTAAAAGCTAAAACTGAAACAGAATCCTTCTGATGACTGGAGATCAGTCTTGGACCTTGACGGGTTGGAATTTTAGCCCACGCCTCCTTGCAGATCTGCTTTAGTGAAGCCACATCAGAGCATGAACTCTTGTCCTCGGGTCCCACCACAGCATCTCAGTGGTGTCCAGGTCCAGAATTTAACTGGACCGCTTTCATTTCATTCCTTTTGATTCAGAAGGGGATTTACTTTTCTGCTCGGGATCATTGTCTCACTGCAGACTGATGACCCGACATTCTCCTTCAGAAATGTTTTTTTTATTTAGCAGAATGTTTCCCCCAATGGTGGTGACTCGTCCTGGTCATAAATCAGCAAAGCATCTCCACAACCTTCCACCGCCAACTCCATGTTTGACCGTAGGTCTGATTGTTCTTCTAGTGGAAAGCCGGTTTGGTTTCCACCAGATGGATCGGAACCACTGTCTTCTAAAAGTTCAACTTTCTACTCATCAGTCCACAGAAGATATCACTAAAAGATCTGAGGAGCTGCAGGTAGAATTTAGACCAGCCTTAATGTTCTTCTGTGTCAGCAGTGGCGTCTCTCCTCACCACTCTCCCTTGAAGCCATTTAAGCCCAGTATCTTCTAAAATAGTGGAGCCATGACCTCTGACCTTCATGGAGGTGAGCGAGGCAGTTCCTTGGATGTTCCTGCCACAATTCCTGACCAAAAAGGCATTTTTGTAAACAAATAATAAATAAATTTTTATTTAAATTTCAGCTTAAAGTTAAATAAAAAACAACAAGAAATCATAGTTATGAATATTATGTTTGAACACATATCACTAAATACTCTTACTAAATCTTACACCCTGAAACTTCTAGGCATAATTTTACAGGAAATAAGTCATAATATAAGAAGGACTAGGCCAACTCTTGAACCCAATAAACACCTTAGGCGGGTCAAAGGTGCTTCCCGCTGCTCCCTCAGGGACGGGTCGAATGCAAACAATCAATTTCACAATATCGTCCTGTGCGTAAACAGTGTGTATGACTATGTGACAAATAAAGTCAGAATGATGTCATTATTATTAATATTAATAATAATAAAATTAACCTGGGGACCTGGGTCCGTTGCGTGTAGAGGTGCTTTGCTCTCTCCGTGTTTGTTTGAGTTCTGTCCAGGTAATCAAACTTCCTCCAACAGCCCAAAAACATGCAGTATAGGTGAGGTCATGAACTTGTGAGTGTGAGTGTTTGTTTGTCGCTATGTTGACCCTGATGATGATGATGAAGAACTGGCGCTATGTACACAGGGTACCCATCCCTTCTCTCATGTAAGCTGGGATAGGCTCCAGCATTATTCATAAGATTAAATGTTTGCATTTATGGTTGATGGAACATGAATGGGTTGATTTCAGCCATGAATTCATCTTACATTTTAAAATCAGGGAAGCTACAGTACTCTCTTAAATGTCTTGGCACCGAGTTCCAAAAAAGGGCTGTGACATTATAAAATCCTGTCTTTCATATATAGGTCCGATTTTTGGAAAAAGCAAAACTGAATTGTTGCTGATTGGGTAAATAGAAATAAGCATAAGCAACAGAAAACATCATGCAGAAGATAAAATAATGAGTAAAGGTCAAAGTGACCCAGAACAAAGGTGGAACACACACTTTAAATATGGCCTATATATACTCCCCAGGGTTATGCCTCTTAGCCAGGTGTAATCACACTCTATGGGACGTGATCCATGGTCACACTCTCCTGTGGAATGGCATCTCTTTCTTCAGTCAGATGCACATGATGTAAATGTTTGGCACGTTTAAATAAAAACTCTCCAGCTTCTCCTGGATGTTGTCCATGTGATGTGTTCCACTTAATCCTTATGAGATGGCTGCATTTATTTAATTAACAACACAGCCTATATGATTAATGTGTTCGTACTGAGCTAGGGGTCACATCCCCAACCTTATTTTACCCATTGCTCTCCAAATGCAATGGTGTGGAGAATATAATGGAGTATTTGCAGTATACGTTACGATAACTAGTACAATAATAAAGTCACTGTTCATCATTTTATGTGAAAATATCATATTATTGCATATCAACAATGTTCAGTGACTGAAAATAATCAATATTTGTCCAGCTTCCCAGCATGCTTAATGTAAAAAAAATAAAAAAGGTTAAAAAAGGTAGCTGTAGAGGCCGGGGCATCAGTTTAAAAAACGTGGTGGCAAAATGAAAAAAGTTTATCCAACCCAAAAATTTGGGTTGGATAAACTTAAATCTCCATTTAAATCTCCATTTAATAGAGATATTTTAGGTCGGAAAAATTTGTTTGACCAACCCTATTAAATCAAGTTGGACCTAATCAGAGTAACTAAGTTCAATCAAAAAAAACCAAAATGACCAAAAAATGTCTGAGTCATGCAACATTGATACAAACTTAAATTGTGATACAGTAAATTAATGTAAGTTTTTTGAAGGTAAAACTGTGAAAAAAGTTTATTGAAAGAGATTTGAAGAATTTTGTTTTTTTAGGCTTTTTGGGTTTAACTATTGCACTGTAAAAACAACTGATGAACTTTAAGAAATTACTTCAACAAGTGGTACTAAATTATATGCAGTTTTGAGCCCAATTAATCAATTTTGGTTTTAAATACTTACTTTGACTGAGAGTTACCAGTTGAAGTATTTTTTTTGGTTGAACGATAATTCCCTTTTAACAGTGTAACTCAGCTGAACCAGTTTTACATTCACCTGGAACTAATCCAAGTACCTGAGCTGTGTCAACTCTTATAAATTATACAGACCAAAACTAAAGATATTAAGTTAGACCAACATCATTTCTTTACACTGAAAGAAAACATGATGTCCAAAAGCTTTCAATGATTTTAAAACAAAATACATCCTTTAAAAAGTTATTTTTTTGAGTGTACCGTTATTGTACGGTAATTAACTGCTCCTCACAATGAATCCTTTTCCATGTTCTCCCAGTGAAATGTTCAATTGTCATAATACGTTTTCCACATATTATTGATATACGATATTTCATTTTATGTTCTTTTTTGTTACATTTGACTTTTGTTTTTTCCGGTAATTTCCACACATTGAGATTAGTGACATCATCTCATTCTTTAAAGGTTTAGTAAATTCCTATACTTCTCCTTCTTTGGCGGGTTTGGCCAAAGCCCAGCGACGACTTGTCAAGTCTGAGACGGACAGACAACTGACTCGATGAAATTTCATCGGGGTCGTCGGTGGGCGGAGGCTTCTGTTTTACAGCGGGCAGTTGGACCTGCTAGCCTGGTCTTATTATAGCCTCCCCTGAACACACTGTGTACACGAGACCCTGGCAGCATTAGTTTCCGTGGTGGAAGACCGATTACCTACATTTAATCTTGAGCTACAAAAACTAAACTGCAGAGACAGTTTATTCTCGGTTGCATAAAATCACCATTTAACCAAATTACATGCATAATTATCAACTGCATAAGGTGTTTCCTTCATATTATAGTGTGTTTACAGTGTATTACATTAACTGAAGTCAAACACAACTTTAAAAATAAATCCTTTGGGGAGAATAAGTTCCTTTAAACTTTATGTTGCAGGATCTCCATGTCGACAGACAGGTGCAGAACCTCACGTAGGACCACCTTTAAATATAGTCCGCCATAAAAGTGTTATTTATAGATTCCTGCCGTGACATTGTATTTGGTTGCCGCGTACACGAAGATAGTTTTCCTGTCGTGTTTCGTTAAAGCATCCCAATGAAGGCCCTCACGGCTCATGACAAGTGTGTGTGTGTGTGTGGGGAGGGGGGGAGGGGGGGGGACTAAAAGGACATAATTTGCTCTCAACTAATCGTCAGAGGGTAGTGCTCCACGCAGCTGCAGCTTGACACTGTGCTATTCTGACACAGGTCAGTGCAGTTGTCATGGATTCCTTTACAGGGGTCAAGCTGTATAGGTTTCAAGAAGGTGTCCTGCAAGGCTGCGAACCGACGTTCACTTCTTCCAACTCACACCAGAAGACTGAGATCATCCGCTCCGCTCTAAGGCCTCAGAGAATACGTGTCCCCGAACTCTGCAGCAAATAATTCCTCATTCATCATCTACCGCTTATCCAGTTCAGGGTCACGGGTGGGCTGGAGCCTATCCCAGCTAACATTGGGCGAGAGGCAGGGTACACCCTGGACAAGTCGCCAGTTCATCGCAGGGCAGACACACATAGAGACACACAACCACACACACTTACGGGCAATTTCTTTTTTTGTGTCACCAATTCACCTGTGTCACATGTTTTCTGACTGTGGGAGGAAGCAGGAGTTCCCGGAGAGAGAACCCACGCAGACACAGGGAGAACATGCAAACTCCACAAATAATTCCTCCATCGGCAAAATGGTTTCATGTACATTTAAAAGAAATGTACACTGCAGAACTAGTTGCAGCTTCCTTAGATGGTGCACAGTTGTAAAGAAGTATCAAATATATATTTACTGATTTTTTTGGTAAAAAAATCGTCTCCAATGATATCTGTAAATAAATATTTAAGATCACTTTTTATTATTCTGTCTTTTGTTTGAAAGTTGACTAATTTTCCTTCACGCATAGATGTCCTCAACAACAAAAGAAATAAAGAAATAAAATATGCAAAGACATCAAAGACATTCTCTTTTGTAAACAGGTACAGACACGTTAGAAGGACATCTTAATACCGTTATTAGGCCAGTGTTAATCTAATAGTTATTGTTAGATTAAAGAATAGATTCTTCCGGTCAGTCTGAGGGACTATTTCAGTTGCTGGGAGCATCATGTGAGGCATGAGGAATACAATGTTGCCCACATGATCAGCAGCACATCAGCACCGTGTTGCGTAACTGTTCCAGATTGGCATCAGTTGCTCTGTGGGTTGAATATCAGCAGCTTCCGTGTCCTCTCTCTCTCTCTTGCAGGTGGAACCACTCCCTTCTGGAGATGAAATGTTAGTGAAACCTGACTAAAAAGTTTCCCTCTTCTAAAGTGTCCTTTGGAAGAGCGCCATGCTTCTGCTACACAGGCAACATGTGTTGCGTGCTGAGTGGAATGCTACTGGAAAACTGCACGGGGACTGATCTGGTGGTCTCTGAGGAGAACAGGCAGCTGTGTAACTGGACACCGGTTGGTTTCAAGTGAGGACAAGGGCACTGTATCCACCCAGAGCTCCACTCTCCTGCGAGCAGAAGATGTGGGCACGCAACAGGGGAAATGTTTGAGAACATACATGTGTAGATGGCAGGAGGTAGAGTAGGCTTCCAGCGTGTGACAGGGTTGGGTGGGAAAGTGGGGGAGTGTTCAATGTGCCGGTTGTTCAGACAGGAGGCGTAATGATATGGGGGACTGGAAGAAGCAGGTGTGAACTGGTCAGCTGCCAGTCAGGGACAGCTGAGCGATCCTGGAGGACCTGCTGCTTGTTTGGACGCTCCCCTCTTGGAGCCGTGTCCGTAATAAAGCTCCCATGGTTTATGGAATTTTTGATGGACTTTTAGTATTTCATCACCATCCTCCCCTTTACTATGGACAGATTACGACCTGCTGAGTGTATTTATTGCGTTACTTATTGAATTCAACTCACACCAATTTACTCCACTGTCAACAATCATTAATGGTGGGAACTGACCTTAAATAATAGATGACAAAAAGTAGAAAGGACAAATTAATTAAAAGTAGTAATAGCAAAGGCCTTTTGTTTACCTTTCTAAAAAGCATGAATGATGAGGCTGATGGATCTGTGGGGAATCGTTGGACTTTGGCGTGTGGAGGGTGTGCGAACCAGCAGCGTTAAAGAACTAGATGAATTGAGAGCCGTATTTAAAGATGGCAGCTGATGGTGGTGGGCGGAGCATTCAGGTGAGACACAGCGATGGATGGAGGAGATCACCTGAAAGAGAACAGCTGATATCAGTTGATGCCCCGGACTGAGTATGTGGGGAAGGTGAGGATAAAAGAGTGGTATGAGCAGTAACTTTGGCCCGAGTGTGCAAGAGGATAGTCCTTCTGATTGAAATTTTGATAGATCTCCATTAGTTGTTTTTTTAAATTTTCATTTATTTATTTCACACCATTACAACAAGACATGAAAAGAAATGCAAAGGAAGTATCTGTGAGGGCCTGGTAGAAACCTATTAAGGCTTACACTTTTACTTTTGTCCAGAATCAGTACTCAGAGCTGCAACTTGGCGGAGTCCTTTTGGGGTGGACCCAGAACTCACTGGGGGGATTATAAATCTCACCTGGTCGGGGAGCGCCTCAGGATGCGCGTGAGAGAACGACATCTGTAATACTCTTATTAGCCTGTAATAGCCAAGTATTTTTCTTTTACTAACAATGCTTCTACTTGAGGAATGAATGTGTGAACTTTTACTGTCTCTGAAATTTGTGAAACATCTATTCTGGCCCGTTTCTGTTGTTGATCCTTTTGACTCATCGCCGCCAGCTTGTGGATGAATTGATGCCAACGTAAAGGACACATTGAAATACGTGGGCATTGATGCTTGCTTTTAGCAATTTTGATATGTAAAGGTGCAGTCTGTATCTTTTTGAATAAAAATAATTTGTATGTTAGAATATATAATGTGCACACACTTTATTAACATGAAGTAACCTCATCACTTGACAGTTTACCCGGTAACTGAGGCGCAACACAGGTGGCAAACTTGAGCTTCAGCACTAAATTTTACATATTACACCTTTAAAATCTTATCTTTGTAATCAATTTAGTTGCAATTAGGTTAAAAGGGATTTGTAACTCATTTAGCAAGATGTCCAAACTTTTGTTTTAAAAATTTTTTATAAAGAGGTTTTGCATTAAAACTCAAGGGAAGACATCAACCAGGAGAAACACAAACACCCTGACAAAAACTCACCAGATTTCCCCTCAACTACGGACGCATTGCAGGAAGCGACCGCTTAAGCATCGTTAGAATAGTGAGAGGCAGTTGAGGAGGGGTCAATGAAATGTGAGCGCTAATTGAGTTAATGTCAAAGACGGTGTCATCTTTCACCCTCAACATTCTGTCTGACCGTCAGTATTCCCATTGACGGTTCGATATCTGATAATCATACCCTTCATTCAGAGGCGGACTGAGCCGGTCCCTGTTGTTCAGCACAGACTGAGGGAACAGTATGTGCAGACGAAGATCGTTTTTATTGAGGTGTGGACTTGTCTGTGTGGTATTTACCCTCCACAGTCAGAGATAACTCCGACTTCCTGCTGATGGATAAATGCGTCTTCGGACAGCATTTGTACAAAGCCACCGTTTATTAAGTGACAAGAATCACACGGACTCCAGAACACCACGGCGAAGTATACATGACAAAAGTTGACCTCAGCTTATTTCTGTTGCTTCAACTCCCCCTGACACCAACCTTCACCCACTCTGTGTCCCCCACCCCCCCCCTTTCCTCCAACTGGTGCTATGTTTGGGCCAAAGGTAGGTATGGGTGGGGGGCAACAGTTGCAGTACCCATCTTAGATAACTGAGATGAAAATGAGCACCTTTCATAAACTGTTGAGCGCTTCGGTGCAGGGGACCGGCCAATGAGGGCGCAGCAGGCACTAAAATGGCCAGGCCAATGGCTGAGCACTGTCCGGTATATAAACAGGGGACAAAGACCGACAGAGTTGGGTGACCCTATTTTGGCTGTTGTGAACAGGATCTGATCCCAAGGACTGTTACCTCTATTCTTGTCTCGTGTGCAGGTAAAGAAATATGAGAGATGATTGGTTTTAAAAGAGGAGCTGATATCTGGAGGCATTTTAGGATCGAACTAGCAAAAATCTGATTCTTTCCTGCAACATGAAGGACTCCAGGTCCTTGAGGAAGATTATATGATGAATGCACAATAGTTCAGGGATATTTAAATCCACAAGGATGTGGATTTAGTTTCAGATTAATGAAAATTTGCCTGAAAAAAAAGATGTTTCAGCATTAGAGGCTGCGTTTATGTTGCATTCTTCTTCTTTGCAAATGCTTAAGTGACTTCTACAGACAGGTGTCTCATATGTCTGACTTCATGTTGAAAGCAAAATTGTCCTTTAAAAAGCGATTGCTGCATAAGAAAACAGTTTTATTTCATAAACTAATATGACCTACAACCGAAACGTGACTCTACAGATCAAATTTCAGGTGTGAGGTCACACGTGCGTCATTGCTAATCAGTCAGTCTAATTCATTCAAAGCGAGGCAGTGGCGACAAAAGTACTAAATTTGCTAGTAAAAGCAGCACTAGCACAGTGTAGGAATACTTTCTCACATGCAAAAGTTCTTCAAAATTCAATAAAGTAGCATTGAAGTGCTGAAAGTAAAAATATTCTTCATGCATGTCAGAATAATGTTATATCATTGTATTATAATCTATATTTTGAATTAGTAATGCATGCAGGATTTAAATGTTGAAGCTGATTAAAGTATTGCTACTGCTATTTAATCTATATTAATGAGATATAGACTGTATGAATATATGTTTAAATCTATAACATTAGTAAAAAAGTGGAATATTTCCATCTAAACAGAAAGAGTGGAAGAGTTCCCTGAAAGTCTGATAGCTCCCAGTACTTCAATACTTTGAGCAGTTGCACGGATGTAACATGATTATGCTTATTGCATTACAATATTAGATTTTGTGGGAACACTGTGGAGTTCAAGGAAACATATGTTGCATCTCAGATGTTCAGCATAGTGACGACTTTAAGAGTTGGAACCACTGGATGTGATAAAATGAAGAGAAGAGTGTTTTCAACATGAACATGTGTTTAAAACACGACCTCTTCATGTACTAAAGTGTAAATTTGTGATTGGGCATGGGCCAAAAATAATAAAAAATTCTTTACTTGTATGCCAATGACATTTAAAAAAAAGGATATACGTTCAGATTAGCCAATGCTAAAAATAGCCAGCGAGCATACCCTTCTCCCCCTCCTCTATTTCAACCGGACATTTGAGCCATTGAGAATTGAGTGTCACTTGTAACCAGGATTCTTCTTCAGACATCGTTTAAACACTGCAGCTGTCACAAAAAATTTCCGTCTCCCTAAATGTTAAAGATGGAGATCCCTCAGATGGTGTCAGATTAGGATGATCTTTGATCTTTTGATCTCTTTATGCTCTTCCATCTCTTTGCAGTGTAAGGAAGCAATCATGCCTTTCGGAAACACCCACAACAACTTCAAGCTCAACTACAAAGTTGAGGAGGAGTACCCTGACCTGAGGCTGCACAACAACCACATGGCCAAGGTCCTTACCAAGGAGATATATGGAAAGCTGAGGGACAAGCAGACACCCAGTGGCTACACCCTGGATGACATCATCCAGACTGGTATTGACAACCCTGGTGAGAAATCTTTTTGGGAATCTTAAATCGTTGACATCCATCGTTCCGCACCTTTTGTATAAATCATTCTGGAGCTTGCATTCATCTTCAAACTCCCTGCCTTCAGGTCACCCCTTCATCATGACTGTTGGCTGCGTCGCTGGTGATGAGGAGTCCTACGAGGTCTTCAAGGATCTGTTGGACCCCATCATCTCCGACCGTCATGGTGGATACAAGCCCACTGACAAGCACAGGACCGACCTGAACTTCGAGAACCTGAAGGTACAGAATGCACTCGATTTACTGTATAACACTCAGAGCCCTACGTTTTTCAGTCCCTGTTATCACTTCATAATCAATCTATTGTCCTTAGGGTGGTGACGACCTGGACCCCAACTACGTTCTGTCCAGCCGTGTCCGTACCGGCCGTAGCATCAAGGGATACACCCTGCCCCCCCACAACAGCCGTGGCGAGCGCAGAGCTATTGAGAATCTGTCCGTTGAGGGTAAGATGTTCTAACGCATGAATATGGAAAAGCTAGGCCATTCCCAAACAGTAGGCGTCACTCATGGCTATGAAGTTGAATCTAAACCCAACATGAAACTTGTTCTACCTCTTCATTTAAAGCTAACTCAGTGTAAACTTTCCTTGTCTCCGCAGCTCTGACCAGCCTGGATGGTGAGTTCAAGGGAAAGTACTACCCCCTGAAGTCCATGACCGATGCCGAGCAGGAGCAGCTGATCACTGATCACTTCTTGTTTGACAAGCCCGTCTCTCCCCTGCTGACCTGCGCCGGTATGGCCCGTGACTGGCCCGACGCCAGAGGCATCTGGTGAGCAGAAACAGTAGTCGCCTCTCAAAACTCCTATGAAGGATTTGCACTTTTTGTATCAAGGATGCGCTTCTGTTTGTTGATCTGTTTCATTCATCTCCACCCAGGCACAACGAGAACAAGTCCTTCCTGGTCTGGGTGAACGAGGAGGATCACCTGCGTGTGATTTCCATGCAGCAGGGCGGCAACATGAGGGAGGTCTTCAGGCGTTTCTGCGTTGGCCTTCAGAGGGTACACATTGATAACATATTCACGGCCACAGCTCCCTGTTTGAACAATCCTGTCTGTTGTACCTTTCCCGATCGCTCGTAGGTGCAGTCATTTTTGTGTATTTGAGTAAATGTCCCAAAAACCCTTCCTGGATTTGCCAATTTACGTGGATCCACACCAGTTGTGAAAATATTCCTTCCTGGCCCACACTTTATCAGCCCATGTAGTACCAATAAACCAACCAGCCAACAAACAGAAATACCTTTATTGAGACCTTCTTGGAGTAAACAGGTCTGAATCGACCCTGGATCTCCACCTGACCCTCCTTTTTCTCCCCTGCCAGATTGAGGAGATCTTCAAGAAGCACAATCACGGATTCATGTGGAACGAGCATCTTGGCTATGTCCTGACCTGCCCATCCAACCTGGGTACCGGCCTGCGTGGTGGTGTCCACGTCAAGCTGCCCAAGCTGAGCACACACGCCAAGTTCGATGAGATCCTCACCAGGCTGCGTCTGCAGAAGCGTGGCACAGGTAAGAATGGGAACAGTGTTCAGCTGTTGCTCCTGTGACTCTAAGCTGGCGAAACTGATGAGCTCATCCTGAACTGGTCCCTTGTTTCCTGTCCTCTTTAGGTGGTGTGGACACTGCCTCTGTGGGTGGTGTGTTTGACATCTCCAACGCTGACCGTCTGGGCTCCTCCGAGGTGGATCAGGTCCAGCTGGTGGTTGATGGCGTCAAACTAATGGTGGAGATGGAGAAGAAGCTGGAGAAGGGAGAGGCAATTGACAGCATGATCCCTGCCCAGAAGTAAAGAGGGACAATCTTTTTCTAGAGACCATTCACATGAAAAGGAGTCTGCTGATGGACGAGCAGAGCAAACAGCCGCTCCCAGAGACTCTTGAGTCTGCTCACCTCTTTCTTTCCTTCCAGTCTTTTTTTTCACGTTCTCCAGTGTCGGTTCGTAACATCCTGGGATCAGCCTCCACTGAGCCAGTCTCGCCTGGCAGAGGTGGTATCACCTTACTTTTTCGATTTAAAAAGTAATGACTATTGAAGTTGTTCATACTGCTCAATAAAAAAAGTGCCCCATGAAACAACTCAATGATTTTGGTATTTTGTGTTGCATGACAAGTCTTGATGGAGTGTGATATTTAGTGCTATCTAGTGGGGAAGTCTTCATCTACGACTGCACCAAAGATCCTCTCAAGTGATGAGGTTCCTTTAGAAAGATATAATTGGATATTAGCCAAAGCTGGCGCTCATTCTGAACACCATCCACAAGCACCTGGAAACCCCCAGTACCACGGCCAGACTCCTGTATGCAGACCTCTCATCCGCATTCGACACCATGCAGCCACACATCTTGGCTGAAAACTCACCACCCGCTTCCACCTGGACCACCAACTCACTCTGTGGATTATAGATTCCCTCACTACAGCTCACAGAGCGTGCTTGTGAACAACATCCTCTCTGATATCCTCTTCAACTCCACTGGCTCTCCACAAGGCTGTGTACTCTCTCCTCTTCTCTTCATCCTCTACAGCGACGACTGCAAATTGTCACTTGGTAAAATTTTCCGACGAAACAGTTGTCCTGTCTCTGCTTTCAGATCACACACAACATCACAGCTCAGCTCTGCAGGAGTTTGTGTAGTGGTGTGAAAACTCCTGTCTTGAACTGAACTTAAATAAAACCAAGTAGATGATAGTGACCTTCTCCCCCAAGCAGAGCCAACTGGCGGAGGCAGTCTCCACCATCGTACAAGGGAAGACAGTGGAGATTGCGGAGGAGTACAAATACCTAGGAACAATATTTTACTGTACGATGAACTTTCCTCCAACACTGAAGACATCCTCAAAAAATACCAGCAGAGACTGTACTTACTCAGGAAGCTAAAATCATTCCTGGTCAGCAGAGATACCCTCATCACATTCTACTATTCCTGCATTGAGAGACTGGTAACGTTCTCCTTCATCTCCTGGTTCCACTACATTACCCTCCAGAAGAGAAACCGCCTGCTGAACATGGCAAAGACCTGCTCCAAAATCATTGGGCATCCTGTCTGAGCTCTCACTACCCTGTGCGAACAGCAGAGTGTAAAATCAGCCGGCAGGATTCTACAGGACCCTTCTCATGTACTGTTCCCTGAGTTTGAGGGGCTGCCCTCAGAGCCCAGACTTCGCTGCCCAGGCTGCAGGACTCAGAGGAGGAAGACAAGCTTTGTCCTCAGGGCTTTGTCCAGCTCCTGGACGCCCAACCCCCTTGATTCAGTATCCCCTTCATGCCCCCACACCATTAAATCATAGACAGTTTATCAGAAACGCTCTTTACATTATGTATATATTTAATCAATCTTTAGCACTTCTAATGGAATTTAGCACTTAAACAGACTCTGCATAATGCTTGGAATGAAGCGTATTCTAAATTGTCTATTGGTTGTCCTGGGAGCTGTTGTATGTGAGTCATTTATGTGTGGATACTTGAAGGTATGCTGTTTGGATGTATTGTACTACTCTATGTGCCTTTTAAGGGCCTTGGGGGACAAATAAAGTAACTACAGAAAACTAACTAACTAAACTAACCTAACTACAAGCCAAAGCTTTCATGTACGGTAACGAAGATGATTATTTGTTCCACATGGCTGTAGCGTCGACAACTGAGCCAGGGGGCCATTTCCGTTTTGGCAATTGGATGATCATATTTATTTTTCAGCACAAGAAAGAGTAATGGACCGCGAAATCTCAACATCAAAGAAGGGAAACATGGAGACCCAACTTGTGAAACCAAAGAGAGGTAAATGGTGGGGGTCCTACAGTACGCCAAGACAGATGAGGTATTGCCACACATTGCAGGAATGCTCATGAAACCCTCTCCTACCAGGGAGCTTCATTTGTGTAAATATAGCTCAAGTAGTAGAGTGGTTGTACTCCAATTGGAAGATCTGTGGGTTGATCCCTGTGTCTTACGGTCCTTGCGCAAGATCATGAGATCTTGTTTGCTCCCCCCCCAAACGCTTCACTGGGGTTGCCTACTAATCCTAGGGAATGGATCAAATGCAGAGTATTACTTTCCCAATATTGTAGTGTTTGCCTGTACTGCGTTCAACAAAGTTATAATTAAGAGTAAAGATTATTTTCACGATCTCAGCAGGAGGAAATCGAGAAAGTGGTGGGCGCTGGCCAGCACCAGTAAAAGGTTCCATGTGGGGCTCCTCCCACACCAGAGCCGGTAGTGTCTCTCGTTCCCAAGTTGAATCCCCCAAGTGGACTGTGAAGACCCCACCAGTTTACCTCTCACAGGTTTCATGAGTCAGATCTTAATGTTTTCTCTTCTCGATGACGATGTTTCATGCACTCTTGCTTTTCCTTGACACAAAACCTAAGTATGGTCCCCCATTTGTCAAAGTTCTCACAAGACAAAACAGCAACAACTTATTAATTCTCTCCTTCTTCAATAGTTATTTGAAGCAACAATTTTTTTCATTGGGCTGTACAAATATGGCAGCACCATATGGTCGCCTCCATGAAATGTTTCTGCTCCAACTGAGGTATAACTACCTTTTTCTTAGCTAAAATTTAAAAAAGATTTTTATTTTCAGCTGATTATTGATTATGAATGAATTATGAATTTTACATTCCATTTATTAAAAGAGATACATTACATACATTTGAGAGACTGCACCCTTAGCCTTTCAACGTCCTGCTCAACTCTTCGTTGAACACATTTTGGGTATCCATTTCTTATTGAAAAATGTGGGCCAATTGACTGAACCTGTTTATAATATGAACCAGTAGCCGCATGTCTATGCTAAAGGTTAGGGGCCGAGGATGGAGCCCTGGGGGACCACCAAGGAGGAGACATTAACCATGGCTATTGAGAAAGTAAGATTATTTTATATTTTAATATTAGCATGTGAGGACTTACAAAACATGATTACATATAAATAAAGTCCAATAAGGGTCAAAGAGTTTTCTAAAAACACGTTTTACCAAAAGGTTGAACTGATCTTATTAAAATTGACTGTCTAAAACATGTTGACCAAACAATTTTTGATTTTCTGATAAAATTAGAGTCTTAAGTTATTGAAATAATAAAATATTTTATATTTTATATTTTATATTGCGGCGTTAGACAAACAAACAAGACACCAAGATAAAGGAATGCCAACATCAGTGATTTTATTAATCTTCAGCTCCATGTTCTCCTTATATACCACAAACACTCAGTCTCAGTTTACAGTTGGTTTTAGAGGGGAGGAATTAAAGAGTGGAGCACGTGTAAAATTACTCATACAGGTCATACTGTGTGTTCCTTCAATCTCTTTTGCACATCAACCGTTTCCAAAAACACTTCTGAAATGACTGTTTTAAATACTGAGCCTCCTGTGGCCCTAATACTGCACCACCCATCAACTCCACCCAACAAATCATTCAGCAGATATACACGTGTTTCATCTACACGACTCCATCAAGGTAGATTCCACCTTCAGATAACATTCATTCTTCTTATACTAAGAGGTTTACATTAAAGGAATAGTTGACACAAAATGAAAACTCAGTCATAATTTGCTCAACCTTACGCCGACTTTTTTTTCAGTCTTCAAAACATTTCTGGAGCTTCACAGTTAACAGTGTCGTAGAAGGTAAATAAAACAAATCCATATAACTCCTACAGAAAGTCCGCAGAAGAGGTTTGGAAAGATGTTTTGGAAGTCGAACACGTGTTAAAGCTGTTCTTGAACGACGTCAACAAGAACTTGGGATTTCTCTTCATACCAATAATGGCTTACATAATGTTCTTGGGTCTTCGTTTGCTTCATAATATCCCTGAAAACTCGGGGATATAACAGATTTATCCTCGCCACCACAGGTCCTTCCTAGCGATAACTCAAAAACTAGATCATGGATCTTTTTCATATCGATTTTATACCCAAATAGACCTGAGAGCGAGGAAGAACTGGATCTACTTTGGGAAATGTTGGTTGCATATATCTGACAATAGGGAAAGCTTAGTTTCTATAAGTTTTCGGGCAATTATCTCTCAGCTGTTAGTCCAAATAAGTCCAAAATGGTGCATAAGAATCGACTCAAGGAGATCTATCTTTCACGTTTTTCTCTAATCGTATCTTACTCACTAGGGGGGTACTCACCTTTTTTTTAACGAAAAGCAGTGTTTTTTCACCTCCAGCATCGTCCAAGGTAGCTCGTTGAAATGGGTCTGATATTATAAAAGCCACTAAGGACAGGACTCCGGATAGATAAAAACATTCCTTATTGATCCGGAAGGAAATTTGGAACAATTATGGGTCGATGATTTGACTTGATTTGGAACAACTACCAACCTGTTAGCAGGAGAGAGATGTTGAAATGTCGAAACACTACGAGGACGTTGGGTGACCTCTTCTCAAGGTCAAGGCTACATCCATTTTAAAATACTTGTACTATTGGATCTCTGTTTTATTCAAACGTTAAATTTGAGAAATACGTCAATAATATGTTTTCATATCCAAGTGGGATCTTTGGACCTCATGTCATCTACTTTGTCTTTCTTGTTACAATTAAAAACAAGTCCCCATCCTCCTCAGTTTCTCAGAATGAAAGGGAATTGCTCTGAAACTGTTTTGCTGTAAAACTCCAGAAATATTTGGGTTGAGCAGATGATGATTACTTTTCCATTTTCAGGTGAACGGTTCTTTTATTTGCTTTTAAGAGTGTTTCACTTTGAGTTTCCACTAACTTCTTCAGAAACAACCCGATCCACATTTGCAATCAGGAAACAGGGACGTAACATTTCTATGGCTTGAATACAACCCGGGGCTTTCAACATGGAATTCAACTTAAAATAGCATTATCTATCCCCATAACTGAACCTTTTTCTTACACTCTGTGGTCCATTTTATAGCAAGTAAATACCTTCAAGCCCTCATCAGTACACTGAAGAATAAAAGGTGGTGTTTATATTTCCTGTTCGTCTTTGTGTGACGGGTGGAAGGACCTGGTGCTTCGTTTTGCACAATTTATTAAAAAAAACAAAAAAACAAAACAACCAAAAAACGATTGCATCTGCATTTCACAAAGCTTTCAATCCCAGGTGTGCATCGTGTTTCGTTTATCCCCCTTCTGAATCCCAAACGGTGAAGTCATGCAGGATTGCAGGTTGGTTTTGTTCCCCCATCATCACTCACAGATTCTGTGTGAAACTAGAATTACTTCCCTTTAGCTCTAGCTATAAATAAACCTTGAGCTCTAAGATATATACTATATTCATATATTTTATATACAGCCATCAACTGGCTGATATAAATCCTTTTTTTTTTTTTTTTTTTTTTTTTTAAATGATATTGTTCTAAAAAATAAATAAAGTACCTGTGCAAATATCCACAAATTGAAGTGTTTCACATTTAAGACATTGGCGCCCTCCAGTGGCCAGTTCTGCCTTTACAGGAGCACTGGAAGGAGCTGATTCAAGTCAAAGCAAAGTGCATTGAGGTCTATATTACCTAATGCTTATATACACCACAATGAGAAACGCCCAGGGAGAGGACAAGGACAGACTCCTGGTGTCCATCTTGGTGTCTGCTTCTCATCTCGAGGAGGTAGAGACCCCCCCCCCTCTCCGTGAAGCAGCACACACCAAACAGGACTGAGATGATGTCATACATGGGTCTACTATATGAGAGTGAGAAGAATGGCCTCCCTGCCAAGGAAACAGAGCAGATAGAATAGAATAGAAAAGTCAGATGGTGGCAGCGTCCCCTTCAAACGGAGGGAGTTTAAGGTGGGTGGGGAAGGTGATGCGACGGGGGGGGGGGATGTTTGGGTCACTATGAGCAAAGCCACAACTGAGAGATAGTATTAACAGTAAAATCAGCAGCCGGACAACATGATCTCTGTAGCCTACGTTAATATCACAGTACGTTATTCACTAAAAACGGGGAGGGAGGGTCGAACGTCCACTTTTTTCTGTCTCTCTCCTTTATACATCGAGTATGTGGCATATGAAGGTGCCGGGGGTGGGAGGGGTGTTCTCTCCAAAGGCAACTGCACTAACACAAAGAAAACACTTGTGCCTTTATAAACCCCCCCCCACTGCCAACAGTGATGATCAGACCAGTTTTAACAGAGCGAATAACCAACAGAAGAAGCTAATTATTCTGTGTGTCTTAGAGTTGCTTGGCTAATCTGCGTTCGGTGTTTCCCGTCAACATGGCACAGAACAGATGCAAAGAAACGCTCTGAAAAGAAACCAGACTTACGCTGAGTTAAGGTTTCGCATGACAGACAAACTCGGAATCCAACAGCTGAAAGCTTTGAGATGTTGGGCCTCTGCTTGTGAAGACAGGTGAAGAGATGAAGCGGGCCGGGAGGTTGGAACGCTCTGAGCTGAGAAGATGATCAGCTTTGACGGACAGTGAATGCAGCCAATCAGAAAGCAGCGTGTTCTCGCAAGGACGGACAGCATTCAATGACGACGAGTCTTCGCCGAGATGAGGTCACATTAATGAAAGTTAACTTTCTTCAGATGTTACTTTGAAGCTGATGTGCTTTCTGACGGTGTCGTGCAGTTTTGGCGGGAAACCGTCCGTGATGTAAGAGTAAGTCGGATTTATGAGTGCGAGTATCGATGCGTCCTTCTCAACAACAGAAATAAAGTTACAGACGCTGTAAAACTTCACCAAAATGCTTCTCTTGTTCCGCCTCCTTCTCTGCAAGGTGTCTCAAAAGGTTGTCAATGGATTATGATGAAATTTTGAAAAGCTTTAACGCCTGAACGTCGGGTTCTTTGACACGTTATACATCTGATCCACTTATTTTTAGCCTCACATTGAAATTTTGCTAACACACTTTTCATGCCATACCCACTTCCTGTCGTCTTCATTTTTGAGAATTGCGTCTCCCTATAGACGCTGAGTGACTGGCTCGTAAACTGGCGTGCGTCAACGTGACATCAGTGCGTTGTGAATTCATCGGAATTGGGTGAAAATGAAGGGTATCATGTCGTTGCCTCCATAATATTTTCTTTATGGCGTTACTAGCATCAGCACCAAGTTCTAGAACCATACTGCTAGCCCGCTTTCTGACATCGGTGGACACACTTGATGCTGAAGCTGGGGAAGACTCCAACACCTTAAATGGGCGGAGCTTGTTGGGTGAGCGCTCAGGGTGATGTCCAGGTCATCCTAAAGATGAACTGATCTTCCTCATTTGTTGACACGCCACCTATATTCCTGCTGCACTCTCTCAACCTTCAGGTGACATCACTCTCCTCTCCTCTCGCTCTCATCCTCGCAGAAATAAATTAAACGTTTCAAGTGTTTTATGCATTTTTTCTCAAAGCCTTTGTTAGACCCTGTCCTTATCAAAAACATCTCTTCCTCTCTCTATGTAGATCTCTAGGATCTTCATTGGCAAAAATAGTCTGTTGCAACTCTCTGTAATTCCTTCAAAAGTCCAAATCATCCAAAAACGAACAGAGCCATCCTTCAATTTGATCCTTCCCCGTCTACTGTGGGACCAAAGTCCGGTTATTTGATCCAGACCATAATGCGAAGGAGTTTTCACACGAGGAAATTAGGTCCGTCTCAAACTGAAAAGTGACCTGGTCCAGACCAAACAGGGCAGGCGTGAAGGCACCCTTTTTGGTGCATAATGAGTCAAGGAAGGGAGTGCAAATCCTGGTACTGATGTGGATTCTGGATCACCTTTTCTCCTAGATCAACAAGGGATTAAGGGATCTTTTTTTTTTTTTTTTAACTCTGCCTATGGGAGTTTCAGGGGGTCATGTGATCGGTGCTCATGTGTGTTTCTACACAGGATAGCTGAAAAAGTTTAGATTTCAATGATATGGTGTGGAAAGGCAGGCCCTGTGGATGGGAACAGCTGACTTGGGTTCAGAAATCTAGTCTCAATTTTGCCAATATTGTTAAAAAATGATTGTAGATGTTCCACTACTACATGCAATTAGACCAATATAAGATCATAATCCAGATCTGGGAGATTATAATCTGTATCAGGAGAGAGTTAAAATGTATCGGGTCACAGTTTGGAAGAGAGAGGAGTAGAGACGTGTAGATTCAGAAACGTTCAGGTAGATTTGATTTTTCTGTTCGCACATCTTTAGTTTTATACTAAGTTGTTATACATTAAGATGAAACGTTGATCCGAATCTGTTATTGTGAGAAATCACATAATAATCATACTGTTAGTAAACACGTGATTCCAGATACAGGGAGTCAAAACGATTGGTGGCACTTCTTAAAAGATGCAGTGTGTAAAATTTTGTAGCATACAGCAAAGAAGTACAAGACTGCAACCTATTTTACACTTCCTCTTCCTGTCCAGGAAACTACGGTGGCCTTCAGGAGTCAAAATGAAGGGAAGAATATGGGTCAAAGCTTCCATGTTAGATGACCAGCGCCAGGGAGAGGGGTCCCATGAATGGATCCTCCTGCACCGTACAGCTGCTGTAGTCAGTTCATTCATTCATTCCTTCATTATCTATAACCGCTTATCCTGTTCAGGGTCGCGGGGGAAAGAGCCTATACCAGCTGACGTTGTTAGCAAGCAAAAGCTAATTCATTATCTTTTTGTACTTCTTGTTGTTTTATTTTTAAAAATACCTCCTCCCTCTAACCATCACCTAAAAATGTGAAAAGTCATAGTTTTAGTCTCTAGATCCAGTGTTTTGTTTGTTTTATTTGAAGAGAACCCCCCCCCCGCCTCTGGAGATAAAAAAGGGCCCATTCTACGCTTAAAATAGACTTAAAATTATTTATCTGATAGTACGCTAATAAAAACACCGTTGTAAAAATGACATTCCTTTTGTTTTAAAGTGATACCAACAAATTTCACGCACTGCACCTTTAATTCGGAACGAGGAAGTTCAAGGTGAAGATCAAGGTGTGGTCATAACCACTTTGTGTACCATGTCTTCCGTTGGGTGCAATAAAACCAAAAATAATGTTCTTTTCACAGCGATACACAAGGAAATTTGTTTCCCTTAAATATTTCCTCTGAGTTTTCTCTATTTTGATGTTTTGATACAACCTGGAAACTATTTCCCGCCTGCTCATGATTCAGTGACGGTGACGCTGGCGGAGGTGTGTGCACGTTTTATGTCGTTCTTTTGCACTTTAATGTTCTCTTCCACTTCTGCACTCATCTAAATTTTTTATTTCTGCTAATAGGTTGCAGAGGACAGACTGAGAGGCGATAACTGTGATGTCACCAGCCAGCCTCTGATTGGCTGCTACACCTGTCTGTCTACCCTGCTCCCCACTGACCTTAATCCAGCGAGGCCATCGCTGCCAATCAGAGCGTCTGTGGCTGCCCATGTGATCGCTGTCACCAGCTATTTCCCCAGGTGATGGATAGTCTCCACATCATCAGCGAGGATTCAAACTAGTGGTGTGTGTGGAGGTGATATAAAAAAGGTCATATTTTTTTAAAAACGACGAGATGGTGGATGATATCCGATGCAGCGGTGGAGAAGAGATGATGGCGGGGGAGGGGGAAATGATGATTGGAGCAATAAATAACAAAAGAAAGAGTCATTATGGCTAGAGTAGCTTTAAAAAATATTGAACTAGGTTCCGTCTGATCCAGGTCCATTGGGTGCGGTTCCTCAGCGACAACGTTGGCTGAGCTGGGTGGGGTCATTAGGATAGGGGGGGGAGGGGCGGCGCGCTTCAGTCTGTGTGACTCTACAGGTCAGGTGTGTTTGTATCTGTGTGTGAAGGGGGTGGGGGGTGGGGGTGGGGGTGTAGTCATAAAAGAGACAGAAGAAGTTTTTCTCGCGGGTCCAGCCCCTTTGCCCCTTCTCTACTTCTTTTTTTTCCATTGATTATTTCTATCACCCCCCCTCCCCCCTCTTCATGAATGCACATACATCAACCACTCGCTTACGCAAAAACACACACCTCCCCTCAAAGTTCAAGGTCCTTAGAGATTTGAGTGGCAATGTTCCGAAACGCTAACGGCGCCCCCCAGAGTCTTGTGTATCGCACCCCGTTAGAAGTCTCGGAGGTGGCCGTGGAAAGATGGCACACCTCGGCCTCGAAAGCCACGGCGCCCCCTGCCACTCCATGGGTGCAGGAGAGCAGAAAGGGGCCGGCATGGTGGACCTGGCAGCCACTTCCAAGCGCTGCCTCCCGCAGAGCCAGTACCACCTCCGCAGGGTCCCGCCGTGCACCGCCCCTCAGATCCCAGCCACGTCCGACGGCCCGGGGCTCGGACGCTTTTTGATACCCAGGTAGATGGCAACTACAGGAAACACAAAAACACGTTTTAGGCATCGGAGGGCAGCGCCAATGATCTCAGTTCTGTCCTTTAGGGTCGAAACGATATGAGATTTTCACAGTATGATAAGCAGTTTACGTTATTATACTTAGTTACGTGATTATTACTATTGTAGTGGCAGCTGTATGGAATCTTTTTTACCATAAAATGAATGTCCCTTTTTGAAAATGTATTTTCAATCGCTGTTCATAGAAAAGTAACATGGGGAAAAAAAAAAACAGGTAGGAAAATGTAATATCTCCTTAGAATTCAATCCATCAAAAATTGATTCCCCCTGAACATAAATGGGAGAAAACAAGCGTTTTTTCCCTATTTTCCTTAGATTTTCATAGCATCATGTTTTTTGACTACTTTCCATGTGTTTTAATAAAAAAACTATGACTTAACTCTAACAGAGTATTGGACTGATGCATGTTAGCTGCAGCGGTGGAGGAAAAATCACATCCTTCAAATTGAGAGGTGGAGCTGGATCAACAGATCCAGGGGTGAGAAGCTTATAGGGGAAACGCCCTATTTCTTCATTTTACTGGGTGCAGATTTTTGTAACGTTCGAAAGCTAATTCTTGTATAACCAGTCCAGAATGGTTATATGTAGTTTCAGTTTTTGGTCATTTTTGTTTCTTCATTATAACTCTTTCTCTGTAGTTTCTGTTGCTCTTTCATTTTTTTTTTCATTCTAGTTTCTTTTTCTTTGCCATTTCTGTTTTTCTTTAGTTTATGTTCTCGGATAGTTTTTCTCTCTAGTTATGGTTTCTCTGTATTTCCTATTTCTCTTTAGTTTCCGTTTTGTTGTGTAGTTTCTACTACTTTGAAGTTTCTGTTTCTTTGTTTTGTTTCTCGGCCAAATTGGTTTTTCTGTAGTTTCTGTTCTGTTATAGATTCAGTTAATCCGTATCTCAATCTCAACGTAGTTTCATTTCTCACCATTTCCTTGTTTCTCTGTTGTTTCGCTGCCGCTTTTGTTTCTATGTAGTTTCTGTTTTTCCTGTAGTTTCTCTTCTGTTACAGTTTCTCTTTAGTTTCACTTTTACTATTTCTCCGAAAGAGACTTAACATCAACACTTCTTACAAACGGGCTGTTGGTTATTCTGATTTCCAAAGTTGCCCCTCACCACTGATATCCCTTCCTGTTTGGCGAGACAGATTGAGCGATATCTGTTCAGCTTCTCTTCATTGATTGAGTGTTTGGCACCAGAGGCGGTGCCTGGCAGGACGTCGAGGAGTAACAGAGATGTGCATGGGGGAGATTCTTCCATCATTTGAATAAAAATTAGAATAAACATATATAGAGTACATGGATTGATAAATGTCACATTTTGTACCGTAAAACCGGTGACCGCTGCAACCTGACAGTCACTGACCTTGTGAGCGCAAATCTCCTGATTCCCTCAGATTCATTTGTGACCCTGGAAGACAAACAGGCATGAAGATGTAATTCGAGCCTCACGCGCCGCTACAACGAGATGACGTTCAGCAAGCATCGACAACAAGCATGTGATGTTCAGGACGGCGTGTCCTCACCTTCAGTCACAAGTTTTAAATCATGCACGTATATAATGCACTACTTTTATTGACATTTCAACACGTGGAATGAATAACGATACAAGACAAAAAAAAATTTTAAGGGTAGGTTTGCACGCAGGATCATAGAAGACTGGTTTAAGTCCGATCCTGAACCCCGACGAAACAAAATTAACCCTCCTTGAACGCACCATGCTTGGGACCAAGTGTGTAGGCCTTGACAGTACAAAGATGGTGAACAGGTCATGCAGACAAGCAGTGCTTCACAGATAGATGGATTTATGAAAAGAAACATCAGGCAGGCACTCATGGACCGGAGAGAATTCACGCGTTAGCAGGCGGACAGATGGGGGGGGGGGGGAGCACAGGCAGACAAGAAAGAAGCCAGAGACATGGGAACTTACTAACTGTTTTTGATCCTTGTGGAAGAGTACAACCCGAGACTGATTTGTTTGAGCCCTGGCGCTTGGACGGGTCAAGGTTGACCCTGATGCCATGACAGGGAGTAAGCAAGATAAAGATGGAGAAAAAGGGGTGGGGGGCAAGGAGTGGGGTGGGGCAGTAAGAGAGAATATAATTGAATCAGAGGAGAGCAAGTGGTGGAGAAGAGTGCGGCGCGGCAGCTGACTGGCAGGGATAAAGCTGAGGTTTGATAAGATTAGACATGTGTGATTATGACGACTGGGGGGGGGGGAGCAGAGGGTAATCCAGGGCTGCAAAGAGGCTCGCCAAAAGGCCAGAGTGAATAAAGTGTTCTGATAAGCATGGATTCGCACCAGGGCGTGCTTGAAATGAAAGGGTCGCCACACCATTTCACATCATGTGTGGGAATTTCTCGGTTTGACCGAATGTGAATATCGTCTCGTCTGAGGATTTATTTTTCTCTCTAAACCGATGCTCTTCAGAAGACTTTATGTTAGAAACACCAGAAACAGCCTCAAAGTAACCAGAATGAAGGCATGTTAACATCAGAGACTCTCTTTGATCACACAAAGATCTTTGTAAATGACAAAATTCCTCACACTGTCCGTTCTAAGTGTTAATAAATGTAAATAACTAAACATTTTTTATTAATTCTCAAGATGTTATTTCACACACACCGATTGGTAATAATGTCATAACCTCTGAGGTTGGCAGAGCAACAGCAATAATCTGGTTAGTTTAAATCTATTTCCTGGATCATTTTTTCACATTTTATACCCCAACAGACCCCCCCATAGGTCAGTTGTATATTTCCGACACAGTGGGGGCTTTATCTCTCAACTGTTGGTCCTATTTAGTCCAAATTTGATGCGAATGAATCAACTCCAGGAGATTTATCCTGTATATGTCATGACTTACTCTAGTAGTTAACATTTTAGTCACTAGGGGGAGTTTTTGTTTTCCTTTTACGAAAAACACAGTTTTTTGGACTTAACTTCCTAACATTTGTTCTGATTTAGTCCAGATGTAGTGTCTATGAATTGAATTATTGATTGAATAATGTTTTAATCTAATAGTTCACATTTTGATCACTAGGTGGAGCCTTTTGTTTTGACAAAAAAAGACTGTTTTTCTGACACAACATTTAATTTGAAGAGTGCACTGAGGGGAAATGTGTACAACACAGCGGATTGGGTACTTTTCATGGACATGCCCACTCTATGGGGGGACGACAGCGTAGGCCTAGTATGATTATTATTTTATACATCTATTCACTCTTAAACTCTTTCAACTCCCGTTTGAAAAGAAATTAAAAGGGAAATCTGGAAATGAATGTCAAAAAAACATTTTTCCACTTTTTCAAAATTAACATGTAAACTGTGATACCCTATGGGCAACAGTAATGTAGGACCAAAAAGTGCAAAAATCTTATAAAAAAACACAGTTTTTTCAGACATAACTTCACGTTAAATTTAAGGAGTAAAATCAGAGGGATTGCTTGTGCAACGCAGGAGATTGGGGGCTTTTCAGGCCTAACTCATACAATAAAGCCGCTTCTATCCAAAGCTATACACTGACTTTATATATAATCACTCAATGTGAAAAACATTTGTTATTCCTGCTGTGACCGCTGCATTAAATACTTGAATCTCCAGAGTTTCACCATGAGCTCCGGCAGAGTCCAGAGATGAAGAGGAAAATTCTTTCACTGGAGTATTGCTCAGTCTACGAGTCGACTTCTTTTCTCTTCCAGAGCTCTGATGTGTGACATGTGGCGTTGACGTACCTGCGAGTGAGTTTGGAGGTCAGCTTGGAGAAGAGGTTGGAGGTCGCCCTGGTGCGGGCGTGGGGCAGAGGACTGGTGTCGTGGTGGGACAAGGTGGGTGAAGTCGGAGGGGCTGAGTACACGGGGGGTCCGCGGTCCCTCAGCTGTCCTCCGTGAAAGGTGCTGCGGATCGTGGAGCCGCGGGTCAGGCGGCATCGGTCCGAAGGAGAGGAGGAGGAGGCGGCACCGGCCCCGGAGACGCTGAGCGTGGATGGAGACGCTGCAGGCACGCGGTGGCTCAGGGAACTGCAGCGAAGAAAACAATGTGTAAAATGAATTTCACTTAAACGGAAACATGATTTTGGTTAAATCGTACAATTCATGGGGATTTTTTTCCTGTGGTATTATTTCTTACCTCAAACTTTCTAAATAAGAACCGCTTACTTGAATAATGAAGTAGAGATTAATGTGATTCATTCATTCTAAGTGATGCCATTTAAGTCTTCATTTGCCATTAATTTATTTTCATTAAAACCCGAGTATTTAGAGAAAATATTCTGAATGATGAAAAAAACCAAACATCCACCCATTTTCTGTAACCACTTATCCAGTTCATGGTTGCCGGGAGGGCTGAAGCCTATCCCAGCTGACATTAGGTGAGGTTCATCAAATCACCTTTACTGCATATTTTTGAACAAATTAGAAAAAGAGCCTCTAAATCGATCAAAAAAACTCCAACAAGTTCAGTGAGTTTCTCTGGAACCGTTCGCATCTCCTCATCCTCCGCCTTCAGTGTTTCTTTTCAAAGCCTCCATCTCCATCCCCCCACCCTGACCCCCTTTTCTGTTTCTTCATATGATAAAAAAAATAATGAAAGTAATAATAATCCTAGCTGTCATTGCTTGGCACAGGCTATAGCGCTCATTTAAATTCAGCTATCGACACCAAAACCAAAACCAACTGGATGTCATGATAACAAAACGTTATTATGACATCACGTCATGATGTAACATCATCAAAATGATAATCATGTGTAGGACATGCTCCATCCTGCCTCTGGGTGGACTTTCACTCAAATCTGTCCAGTGGAGGTATAAAAAAAGACTGAAATTCAGAAATTCTGAAGGCTGAAACTCATGATCCAGTCTTAGAAGGACGTCCTAGAAAGGCTCAGGACCCACTTTGGGTCCACTTTGTGGAGATCCACAAACTGTCCAACAGTTGCAGCTGAAATGAGCTTCATACGTAGGGTGTCTGGGCTCAGCCTTGGAAGGAGCTCGCAGTGGAGCACCACCATATTTAAAGTAATGGACCGATGATGGTCCGGCCAATTGCTCGGCGCCGGGAAGCTTGTTTTAACATGACTGGTGACCGGCCGATCAGCCTCAGTGTGGGGCCCGCCGTTTGTATGTATGCTGTCAATTATGGTTTTAAAACTTGAAAAATAAAAAATAAAAACAATCAAACGAACCAAAAACGGAATCGGCCAAAATATGAACCAGCCGGTCGATCTTTGCGATCGGTGCACCTCTAGACAAAAGGAACCAGTTGAGGTGGTTTGTGCATCTGCTTAGGATGCCTCCATGGAGCCCCCCTTTGGAGGTTTTGTGTGAAGATCCAGAACCCCCTGGACGGACTATATATCTTATCCAGCCTGGGAATGCCTGCGGTTCCCCTGGAATGAGCTGCACAACGTTGCTGGGGAAATGGACGTGAGGAATGCCCCACTTGGGCGAGTTCAACAGAACAAGAACTGCGGGACTTTGGGGATTTTACCATCCAAACAACCTAGAATCCTCATAGGAGTAGGAGAATCTGAGAAATCACAGAACATGACAAGCACAGACGAATGCCTATCATAATAATAATAATAATAATACATTTAATTTATAATGCACTTTACATTTGGATCAAATCTCCCCATGACCTTCGACCCCTCAGGTGACGCTGCATTATAAACAGACATAATTCTATGAAGCATGTTCCTGCATGGACGCTGGAACAACATGGAAGGCTGTGGTCAATAAACGCAGCTCGTCGCCGCTTCTACAAACGCATGGCGATGTTTCGGAACGTGCAATGGGACTTCCTGCACACAGACATTTATATTTTTACAGGCCCGTATACTTGACTCATCTGCCATTTAAAGATCGGCGCCGAGAAATCTGACTGTCACAGTACCTGTTGTCTTTGCCGTTCTGCAGCAGAGAATGTCTGTCAGCGCCGGAGCGGTCCGTGCACACGTACGTGTTCCGGCGTGTCATGGCGCTTCCAGGGATGTTGTTCTACAGAGAGAGGGGGGGGTACAATCGGACTCAGTCACGTTCAGTGGAACAAAGTCCACTTCACATATTCAGTGTCACATTAAAAACACATGAGGACAAAATACAAGTGTTAAAAATGCAGCTCTCTCTGACTACTTATTATTATATCACATTATTTAACAGAATCAGAATCAGAAATATCTCATTGGCTAGTAGGTTCAACTGAAGAGGAATTTGACTTGTTCTGGTGAATCTCATGTAAGTCAGCAACTTAGCTTTGATACAAAGCAGAACTAGAAAAAAACCCCCAAAAAACATGCAGGTCAAAGAGGAAAGATTAAGGATATGAAACATGTGTTTCAAGAGTAACGTGGCAGGTCCATGTGCAAAATGTCCCTGCAGAGACTATAGACTGATGACCCATAACATTAAAACCACTTGTCTATTACTGATTTGACAAAAAAAAAAAAAAACAGCTCTGTGATGTCACTGTGTGTTCTGACATATCCCCATCAGAACCAGCATTATCTTTTTAGGTCTCCTATGGGATCAGACAACACAGGTTAGTCTGTCACCTGTTCACCAGTTGTCCTTCCTGAGACCACTTTGGTCTGTACTAACCACTGCAGACCAGGAACACCTAATGAGACCTGCAGCTTTGGAGATATTCTGGTCTTCTAGTCATCACAATTTGTTCCTTTTCAAATGCATTTCCATTTTTCCTGCTTCCAACACAAACTTCAGGACAAAATGTCCATTTGCTGTTTAATAAATCCCGCCCACTGACAGACGACATTTGAACAAGATAATCAATGTCACCAGCTGTCAGTGGTTATAAAGTAATGGCTGATGGGTGTTTTTACAGGAAGTAGTCCAGTGACAGTGTGTTAAATAAAGCATTATTTGGGGGTTTCTACATTTTTATGTCGAGATCAGTGGAGGAACTGCTTTCGTGGCATGATGTTCTGGTCCTGATGGACCGCAGCCTCCTGCCAGGCAGGAGCTTCAAGGTTCTGCAGCATTTCACCCTGACTGGATGTTCTGTCTCTGTCTTTCATGTCTGTACATATATTTTTACTGAAGTTGGCAGGATGGTAGCAGAAGCCGTGAGAACGTGATCTTCAGACATTTACTGAAGTGAACTTTTTTGTCCTAGGAAGGTTATAAAATTGCAGATCCTGCGATGTTGTATTGTTGTAGCATCAGAATGCTTCATCTTAAAAGGTTCGGCAGAACCCTACTGGATCCGTAAGGTTGGGTGCTTTCTCACCTGAAAGTCCAAACCGAATTCCCAACCAAAGTTTATATTTTTGTTATACTGTATACTTCTGATCCAGTTAATTTTGGTTCCTACGTGCAACTTTGGAAGAGCACTGAAGAACTTTTCCTGACAAACTTACTTCCGTCTGTCATCATCTTTGTGGGCGGTACCTCCCTATACTTGATGATTGACTGGCCCGTAGACCGCCGTGTGTCTGTTAGGAATTCAGAGGATGTGGATAAAACTGAATGAACGGATTCACGGCGTTTCCGCTGTACTATTGTCATGATGACATCACTACCTTCAGCATCGACTTCATGCAAAATAATCAGATTGTGTGTTTCCTGTGGCGTACTGTGCATCAGCGGACGTGCTATATGTAGAAGAACCCAACACCTTAAGGGGCGGAGCTCATTTGACGAGAGCCCAGGATGTTCTCCACATCATCATCATCATAAATATAAAACTGTCCTTCTTATTTGTAGAAAAAACACTTTCTCTGATGGAGTCTCACACTTTTATAAACTACTGCCGCAGATTCTCCTTTCCTCTCCTTTCATCCCTCTCCTACATGCAAAAAATATATTTCAGCATTTTTTATATATATTTTTTTCAAATATATGACTTTGTTGGACCACATCACGATTAAATCCTCATATTTTTCCTCCCTCCATCTGTTACAGCTGCTCATATTTAACTTCTTAGCATTCTTAAGGTTGTTTTTGTTCTGTTAATTAAGATAAGATAAACCTTTATTAGTCCCACAACGGGGAAATTGCAGATATAATTGGCGATAGTAACCTGCTCTAACTTCCTGTAATTGGTCTGAAAGTCAAAACCTGCGGGAAAAAAAAAGAGGCTATTGGCCCCCTTTAGCCTCATGGCTCCACAACGCTCCTTCACTCACCGTAGTGGCGGTCATGTCTTTGCGGCGGTCTGGTATCTCGGACTTATTGGGGTTGTTGGCGCTGCTGACCATGGGGCTGGAGGGAGGGAGGCTGTGGCTGCCCATCACGCTGCAGCTGGCCTTACGCGAAGGCATCCGCCCCTCCCGCAGCTCCCGTTCTCCCGTGCTGGTCGGGCTCCGCTTGGGGTGCATGACGGGCATGGAAGGCCCGCCTTTGTTGTGGAGGACAGCAGAGGACAGACACACAGAGACTCACATAAGGAATATTCTGCAGCAGAGACCGATCCCTACAGGTGAAAGACGGACAGGGGAGACGGAGAGGATGGAAACGCCGGAGGAGAGACTCACAGAAGTCGCTGTGCCGCCGCTGCCTGTGATACGTGGAGGCACTGCGCTGGGTCTTGCTATGCGAGGAGGAGGTGGAGGAGGAAGAGGAGCCCGTGGCTGACGAGTGCTTGTTGGTCCCGTTGGTGATGGGGCTGGGTCGGACCCTTGCTAGAGACAGGCTGCTGGCTGAGCGAGCGTCGCTGGCCTCCTGTTGTGAACCCAGACAGAAGGGAAGCAAAGAAGGAATGAATTTAGAATGAATGTGAAATAATACTTTAAAGGGTAAGAAGGCTTAAAACCTGATTGCTACAAAATATGATGCTTTAGAAATGGTTAAATTCCGTTACTTCTAATTAACTTCACGCTCCTTGCAACCAGTGTTCATTTACTTAGTGAAGTTCATAAGTTAACTAGACCTATGCTTTCAACCCCAACACTAAGTGTATACCCCCGAAAGTCCCCAATCCCCTGCGTTACACAGACAAACTGTTATCTGATAAGATCCAAACCATACACCCATACCAGCATGTCTTACTGGTTCTGAGGTACAATGTCCTGCTTGTGTCTCGGCACCAGAACCGTCTACGGTGCCAGGTCTACCTGACTTACGTCGCCTTTGCGTCCCAGCAGCAGGTAGGTGGCGGTGACCTCGTTGTACTTCTGATTAAGCAGAGAGTCTTTGATCTCCTCTGGAGTGAACCCCATCCCGACCATCACCTCTGAGGAGCAGAGACAAACACGGAGGAGACGGATTAAGAACATCTTGACGGAACTGACAAGACGGCAACCTCCCGGGTGGCCCGGCTGACTCACCGATGCGGGCCGGATCACTGTAGTCTTCAACGGGTTCTATATGGGGCTTCAGATCGTCCCCGTCATGCCCTGCATTTATCCACTTGTCCTTCATGACTTGCTGTAGGAACAGAAACACAGAGAAGCATCAGCGCCGACCGGATCTCACGTGAGGGAAGATGCTCCACTGGTTCTCTGAGGGCCTCACCTCCAGGGTGCATCGTTTGGTGGGGTTGAGCACCAGGAACCGGCGAAGGATGCCCTCGCAGTCCGTGGACATATAGAAGGGCACGCGGTACTTTCCTCTC
Source organism: Lophius piscatorius (assembly GCA_009660295.1). Taxonomy (NCBI): domain Eukaryota; kingdom Metazoa; phylum Chordata; class Actinopteri; order Lophiiformes; family Lophiidae; genus Lophius; species Lophius piscatorius. The sequence continues at coordinate 27,973 of VRLP01000426.1, read as the reverse complement.
AGCACGCGCTCCCTCAGCTCCTGTGGGTCACATGATTCACACGACTCAGCGTTGGACTCAAACATGGCAAAGGAAACAAAACTCCAGGAAAGAAACAGATATAAGACTATTTCTAAACAGTCAAATAAATCCAGTCAATTTTGAGCCGCGACGACAGAAGTTTCATGATTAATGTTGATAGTTCACGCTCACACTTTTCTTTAAAGTAAACCGGGCCTGTGCTGCCGTCACCGACAGCAAGGGTATATCCCCGAAAAAAGCCCCCAATTCCCTGCATTGTGCGAGCAATCCCCCCTGATTGTACTTCTAAAAAAAAAAGATGAAGTTTTGTCTGAAAAACACTGTTTTAAAGACAGATCTCCTTGAGTCGATTCATACGTACGGAAATAAATCGGACCAACAGTCGAGAAATTATGGCTCCGAAACTTTTGGGTATAAAGAAAAAATAGAAAAGATATAAATTTGGATATTTAACTCCATCTGGTGTCGGAAATATACAACCGATCTTTGCCAAAATCTACCCAGTTCTTCCTCGCTCTAAGGCCTATAAGGGTATTAAATTTGAAAACGAACAGCGACACAGTTCTGGAGTTATCATATGAACCACAAAGGATCAGCGGATGAATTGACTTTTTTCTCCTGTTACTTTAGCTTTGAGCAATCTGGCACAAAAATTTCCTTTGGGATCAATTAAGTTCTATCTCACCTTTTTTTAATGAAAATCCCCCGGAGGGATTGCTTGTGCAACCCAGGAGATTGGGGGCTTTTTCGGGGATATAACCTTGCTGTGTAATGGGCAATTTCCATATTGACGATGGATTATTTAGTTTCTTCACATCTTATTTAACCTGAATCTGACGATTTTAATCACCGGTAGCCTGATCGGCAGACAATGAGTCACTACACCAATCACAAACACTTAGTCTTCCTCCTCTTCTTCCTCCTCAGTTAACCAACGGCGGGATTAGTCCACCACCTAGGGACGCATACCTGTCCGTCAGGGAGATGAGTGGGTGCAGCCTTTAAAGGGAATGACAGATGACACTTTGATTTACTGTAATTCCTGTCACACCCAAAACGCAAATATGAATAATTAAATATTAGCCCTTTGCACCATTTAATGACGCAAACTCCCTAAATGCATTTGCATCACAGACTTTAGACTTTTCGTATGTTTCTGATGGTTTCCACATTCTTAAAGTTGATTAAAACATATAAAACATGACATAAACATGTTCCGTACGGATCTTATCAGCGATGAGATCCATCTGATGTCGGGTCCTGTTGCATTAATGACCTCACTGCAGGCAGTACGCCAGGCTGCCGTCAGATAGGAGACGGGTTAAAGACACATTTGTCTCCTCCTTCTGGTTGAGCTCCAGGGGGGGCATTTATTACCATCTGCTGGATTTTGGTTCAAAACATTTAGTTGTTTTGGCACCGGTTCTTCACACCGAGGTTCCAGCACAGAAACTAATAGAGGACATGTTTTGACGTGGTGTGAGCGTGAGTTATATTTGGAGCAGAATCTAAATGCTTAATATCATTTTACATATCTGGGTATTTATATGGGGGGAAAAAATAAGCATTTGTAGTCTGTTAAAAGTGCTATTCTAATACGCAAATCTGTTTTCTGTAATTAGGCTCATCTTTGATCCGAAAGCTTCGTCTGAATATTTCATGGGGAAAAATCTTTTAACCCACGCACACGAGGGCATGAGGACCTCATCTCTGTCGGTACAGATGATGATGTCATCGGGACACACACACATGTAAAACATACCGTACAGGGTGTGATAGCTAGAGAAAAGTTTAAATTCCAGTCTGTGTAAGCCCTCCAGTTCTTTTCTTAACGCTTGATGCCACACATGTCGACTTCATCCAAGGCTCACCTGCAAGACCGGAGCTAGAAAACCTCATGATTTTCAAAAAATCCATGAAAAACATAAACCTTCGATTTTAAGACATCTTCCTCGATCCTGTATGGAATGGTCATTGCAGGGAAGACTATTCTTAGGAGTATGAATATAGGGCGACCTTTCCTTCATTATATTCCAGCACAGAGGGGAACCACATGACAACTCAACGCCTTTAACTCGTTAAACATTTGTTGACAATCTTGAAATATAATAAAATGCAAAGAATAGAAATAAAACAATTGAAATATAATAATGAATACAATCGTGGAAGACAACAGAAACCTACCAAGATTTCCTGGAGGGTGGGACGGGTGTTGCCAGAGTGAGAACTAGATCAGTTTGTGACAATCCAGAAACCCTCTTCACTGTATTGTAAGAAACTTAGTTTGGCATATTGTATATTTGTAATATTTGTCTATTATTTAGTAGACAGCTGTCAGTAGATGGGATTATCTTTCTTAAAACTAGGCCCACCCACACAGACGTCTCTGACAGCGAGGGTAGATTACCGAAAAAGCCCTAATCCCCCTGTGTAGTACGAGCGATCCCCCTGATTGAACTCCTCAAATTAAATGTGAAATTATGTCTGAAAAACAGAGTTTTGTGTTTTAAAAGGAATTAAAAAGAATATGAACCATTACAGTAAAATATGACATATAAGACGCGGAGATCTCCTCATACAGTTTTCACCAAATTATGACTAAATTAGACCAACAGTTATGAAGTTATCGCGCAAATACATTTGGAGATAAAGCTCCCTCTAGTGTCGGAAATATGCAACCGAACTTTGCATAAATTCATCCCAGTTCTTCCTCACACTACGGTCTATGGGGGTCAAAAATTTTGAAAATGATTCATGAGATGATTTTTGATCTAACAGAGTGATTACGATATCTGTGATATGATAATAAAAAAACAATTTATGTCAGTTTTCAATGAGGGGTCTAGAGACCACCAGCTCTATTTATATATATATATATATATATGGATCCTTACAAGTTTCAGTAAATCATTATGGTCAAATGTATGGCACTCAAAAAGCTGGTCCTACCTTTGATTTAGAGATTCACCAATAAACAGATTTTTAAGTAGAGAATGTTGTGTTAGCTGATAAGGGGTCAACTCCCATAAATCTTAGGGATTTTCTGCATTTCAGTCTCTACAGAAATTCAATAATTTTCTGTCGGGAGAGATAAGAGCTGCCCACACAACACGGACTTCCCCACAAGGGAACCGATTTGTCTCTCAGTCTCGGTCTTTTTGTGTATGGAGTTTTTTTGTTGTTGTTGTTGTTGTTGTTGTTGTGGCTACATTTGATTCAAACTTTTTGGTGTTTTTTTTGTCTTAGGTAATTGGGAGAATCTTAAGGATTACACATGAGCATCTGATGACACAAAAAACTCAGAAAGGTTCGGACCTGTATCTTTGGAATATGATGTCATTGTTGATGTCAGGGTGCACCTGTACGGCGTCGCTGTTATGGACGTCTGAGGTGAGCGTTTTGCGGCGCAGACACATCCCTCGCCCTTATTCTCAAATACATCCAAACAACGGATGAGGGTCTGCTTTGAGGGGTAAACTCTTCACCGTCTGCTCCTCCAGACATTTTTTGTGTGTCTGTTACATATTAGTGATTCTCCTCGACTTTGGTAGTCTGGACTGCATCCAGGAAATGTTTGCACTGGCAGGACAGTGCCGGGAACAGCTGAATGTGGTCGGACAGGAGTTTATGGAATGTTTTTGTGGTCTGCAGCAGAGCGCTGGAAGGCTGGATGTAACATTTCTAAAGGTCAATATCATTTAGTCATGATCATTTAATCTGGGAGATCTGGAGAGTTAAATTCTGAAAATGGCACTAATTCCATTCCATATGATTTCCTCCCGGTGGCCAACATTTTGATTTCATATATTTGTGTCTAATTCATCAACCGTGCCAACGACAGCAAGGGTACGTCTCCCAAATAAATAAAATGTTATCCCCTGCGTTGTACAATCAATCCCTCCGATTCATCTCCTCAAATTAAAGGAGGGTTTTTTCTAATAAAAAGCTCCACCAAGTGAGTCAAATAAGAACTATTAGACTAAATTATTTTAAATACAAGATGAATCTCCTCCAGTCGATTCATATGCAGTAAATTTGGACTATATCGGATGGAAAAATTAAGAAATTATTGCCAGAAAACTTTTGAAAATAAAGCTCCCCCCAGTGTCGGAAATATACAACCCACATTATCATAACCGAAATTCAATCCAGTTCTTCCTCGCACTAAGGCCTATCATTTGAAAATGATCCATGATAGTTTATGATTGGTGGCGCTAACACAAAGGATCTGCGGCGTCGTCAGCGATGATGCCACATAATATCCCCGACTTTTTGCAGATATAATTACTGAGCTCCATCAAATATGATCAAATATGCAAATGTTGTAAAATGTTGCCCAGTGGTTTATCATCAGGCTAACTGCTCTGCGTCCACTTGCCTTCAGATTCTGTCCATCAAAAGGCAGGGAGCCGCTGACCAGCGTATAGAGAATGACTCCGAGGCTCCAGACGTCAACCTCGGGCCCGTCGTACTTCTTCCCCTGGAAAAGCTCGGGGGCGGCGTACGGCGGCGAGCCACAGAACGTGTCCAGCTTGTTGCCCAGCGTGAACTCGTTGCTGAAGCCGAAGTCGGCAATCTTGATGTTGGAGTCGGCGTCCAGCAGAAGGTTCTCAGCCTGAGTCATAGCATACATTGGTGACGAGAGGGACGAGGAGAAGGAGGAGGAGGGGACAGACGGCAGGGGGCAGAGAGGAGAGAGGAGGAAGATGATGAGGGGGGAGCAGTGGAGGAAAAGAGGAATGGCAATATAGAAGGACGCAAATAGTGACGGAGAGAAAGAAAAAAAACAAGAGCGTGACTGCAGGACATATGAGGAGGGGGCAGAGCCTGCATGTTGTCCAACAAGATAGATACTGGACGTGACTCATCCTGAATATATGTCAGTGTGTGTTCACCACTAGAATAGGAGCCGGCTCTGTCCGCCTCGCAGCCGCTCTGATCATCGGAGCGTGATAAAGATGCTAAAGGGACATTTCACCAACACAGATTAAGACTAGTCCCAGATTAGAGATTTCCCTGCAGTGTGATCTGCCAGTGGAAGAACTCCCCCGGTCTTGGACTAGCCTTAATCCACGCTTTGTGAAAGCAGAGCTGAACATCTTCTGAGCGCTCACCTTCAGGTCTCTGTGGACGATGTTCTTGGTGTGGCAGTAGTGGACCGCAGAAACAATCTGCAAACAAAGAGACGGACGAAGATGAAGCGCTGGAGACAATCAGACGTGAGGATTAGGAGACATGAAGGTGTGTTTGTACCTGTCGAAATTTGGCTCTGGCTTCCACCTCCTTCATTCTCCCATGACACACGAGGTAGTCAAACACTTCACCTGTGAGTGAGGCAGAGGAGACACGTCATTCAGGTCAGAACCAGAACCAATGCAGACACATTGGATCAGAAAGCTTCATATAAGTCATCAATGCATCATTCAATAATCCGTATTTATGAAGTTTAATATGCTGCGATGTTATTGTCCTCAAGGGGAAATGGGTCTTGTAGCCAGATGCAACAGGAAGCGTTGAAGGAAAGAGTTTGCAAACTCCTTTAGATAATGCCCCTTTCCTTTTTCCACCCACTGGTTTCTTTTTCAACAGCCTTGCAGTTTGAACTTGGTAACACTTTCAGATGTATAAAAGCTACATTTCAAGCAAAAAAAATGAGCTACAAATTCTATTTTAACCCAGCCTACACTGTCCCTGACATCGAGGGTGTATCTCATAAAAACAACCCAATCCCCTGCATTGTACAAGCAATGACTCTGGTTGATCCTCAAATTAAATGTGAAGCTAGGTCCGACAAACAGTGTTTTTAATAATAAAAGCTCCCCCTAGTGAGTCAAATATATGACTATTAGAGTAAAATATTATAGTTACCAAATAAATCGTCTGGAGTCCAATAATTTTCACCACATCTGGACTAAATTGGAAAAGTGACACAACCTTGCCTTTTTTGTAAACCCCAATCATCATTTGTTGTAGAAAACTGACTGTAGACATAAAATTCAGTGCTGTGCCATCAGTGTCTGATCTGTCCAAAAATGTATGAAACATGTACCATTTCAAATGTTCCAAACCATCACAGATGTCATCAAGTCATCCAATGGGGTTGTAGTTTGAACTAAGTCACTGAAACGGCTGGTACGTTTCAAACGTGAATGTTTGTTGCATTTAAAATAGGAACACTGAAAAGGAAATTAGATTTATTGTACTTAAAATATATTAGCGTTGTTATTTAACTTAAAGCCTTATAATATTGATATGAGGGCTGAATACATACACAGTCCACACACACACACTTATATATATGTATATACATTTCTGATTTTGTAGAGATGTGGATAGAATAGATACACAAGGCTCACGCTTTACGCCTCTTGTGGTGGCCAGTAAATTGGACACACTTTCACTTTTAAGTTACACCTTTTATACCAAAGCATTATTTTTTTTATTAAGAATGTTTTGATTTTTCTGCATCAGAGTTGTAAATGAAGACCAACTCTTTGAAAGGAACCGGACGTTGTTATCTCAGAAGACTTAAACTGATTTAAATGTACATTTTCTTTCATTAAAATTATGATATCAAAATTAAACACGATATTGAGATAAAGCTTAGGTTCCCCTTAGAGCACCCTGAGGTGAGATGTGACATATCTTCCATTGTGCACATGTATGTATGAGCGAACTGTGTCCGTGTTGGGGGACGTTAATTTCCCTTGGATCACTCCGTACGTCTAATGTCTTCATCTCGCTCAGCTTTGTTTTAACTTCTGTGACCCTGCAGTTAGAATCTAGAACGAATGTCCCTACGGGGACAATATAGGTGTATATTATGATATAATAAGGACACTTCATGAGAGCATGCACTGAAGAGAGTATTCGTTAAGTAAGTCCACGGTGGGACAGTGACAGCTCCTCTATCTAAGTAACCACATCAGATTTTGGTTACTTTTAGTCAAACGCGTGTCTTTGGTTGTACTTATCAAGAACATCTAAATGTAACGTACTCACCTCCACTGGCGTACTCCATGATTAGGTAAAGGGTCTTATCCGTCTCAATCACTTCAAACAGCTGCACTGTAGTCCAAAAATAAAATCAGATTAAAATCACCTACATGTATACAAACAAATCCTGCTCACATGATGAGTGACAGCGGAGCCGTCTGCCGCCGCTAATGCGGTGGGGGTTTTGATCCATATGGCATTCCAGCTTTAGAAATTCCAACCTCGTGACCTCTATACGCAGCGCACGGTGTCGCCAGCTACAGTCCCGTCAATGGATGCTCTAAAGCTTATTTAAAGCAGTATGCTTCGGTCTGCTGGCACATCCATGGATAATGACTTTGACACACAAACGTAAAGCCTGTGGAGATAAATGCATGTCTTACCTATGTTTGGGTGATTTAAGCCTTTCATTATTCGTACCTCCCGAAAGAGCTGGAAGAAGAAGGAAAGAAATATCACTGACTTCATAACGTTACACGCGAATAAATCTGAATTCATGACAAAGACTGGTTCCACATTATAAGGAATTCTGTGTTTTTTTGTCAGATCTGTTGAACTTCCTGCTTTTATGAGATGAGTCTGCACCTCAAAGTCTGAGGCCATGGTTCTCAGCATGAAATCGGTGGACTTGTCTACTTCCCTCAAGCGAAGTATCTTGGGTTCAGGAGTGATGTGAAAACGCTGTGCGAGATTGTCAGGTAGTTTTGTGTCACCATTGCTGTAATGCAGGTATGGTATCGGATAATTCACAACCTGGACCAGAAGGCAACAACACTCCATCTAAGTTCCAGCTCTCACCTATGGTCATGAACTCTGGGTAGTGACTGAAAGAATGAGGTTGAGGATACAAGCGGCTGAAACGAGTTTCATCTGTGCTGCTGCCGGACTCAGCCCTAAATACACAATGAGGAGCTTTGACATCTGAAGAAACATGGGAGCGAAGATGCTCCTTTAGTCTCTCACGTGAACCGGGAGCAAATCTCCGTTTTTAACAGTCGATCTACGTTCCAACCCTCAACTATGGCCGTGAGCTCTGGGTAAGGACTAAAAGAATGAGATCAAGGATACAAGCAGTTGAAGTGAGCTTCCTCTGAGGGTGGCTGGACTCAGCCTTAGAGATAGTGAGTTAGGATAGCGAGTTAGGACGCAGATATGAGAAGCCAAAACGAGCTTCCTTCGTTGTGGCTGGACTTAGCCTTATAGAGTGAGGAGCTTGTACAACTGTAGAGCCTCTGCTCTTTTGAGTCGAAGGAGTCATTTGAGGAGGTTCATCCGTTTAGGGTGCCTCCCATGGAGGATTTCATCACAGCCAACCAATAAGATGGTAAATGGAAAATGGACTGTACTTATACAGAATTTTTCTAGTCTGCTGGACCACCCAAAGCGCTTTACACTGTGAGCCATTAGTCACCCATTTACACCATCAATAACAGACCAATGGGACAGCCTTTTGGGGCAACTTGGGGCTCAGTATCTTGCTCAAGGACACTTTGACATGTGGACTACAGTGGCAGGGGATCGGACCAACGACCTTTAGATAAGTAGACGGCCGCTCTACCAACTGAGCCACCGTCGCCCCATTTGTGTCGAGCCGGGACTTGTTTGAGGGATTTAATCCTCTCTTCTAGTCTGGGAACTAGATGAGCCATTCATGTGGTTCATGACACCTAGAATGGGTTCAGAACTCAAAAAATACGAGCAAAAATGTTGTCAGACATTGTAACGACATATTATAAACGTCCAAAAAGGCTAATTTACACTCAAAGTTACAGACGCACACGGATAAAGGCAGTCTTCTGTCTGTACTCCACTTTCATTGCGTATGTATTTGGTATGTAGTTGTGCAGGTTTTCAGAGTGCTTAAAGGCACGTCGGAAATGGACAAAACAGCAAAGCACCACTTGAAATTCTTTGAGAAATTGTCACCATACTTCAAGCAAGATACAATAAATAAAGGGGACAGAACATCTCATCCACATGTTTGTGTCTATTTCACGACTTTACAGAGTGCATTCCTGCCTCCACATTTTTGTGTACCAGCCAAATCATCAACCTCGTCTACCATGTCCATTTTTGTTGTTGTCCACTCCTCACTGCCGCCTTGCAGATGGATTTATGTCTACATGAAGTACATGAAAGTATTTAGCGGCTGACGGCCTCACCGTTTAAAAATCTTTTGCCGTGCATATATGGAGAATAGATTAGCCTGAACAACATGGTGGGGAACATGGTGGCATAGTGGGCAGTTCTGCAGACTGTCTCCCCTTGTTTGTGTAAGTTCTCTCCGGGTACTCTGGCTTCCTCCCGCAGCCCAAAAAACATGCAATTGATGACTCTAAATTGCTCGTAGGAGTGAATGAGAGTGTTGATGGTTGTTTTTTCTATGTTTGGCTGTGATGAACTTGGAATTGTCCAGGGTGTAACCAGCCTCTCACCCTAAGTCAGCTGGGAAAGAGCCCAGCCCCCCATGATCCTGAACAGGATTAACGGTTACAGAAAGTTAACAATGAATGAAAGTCTAGGCTCAAAAACCGTTAGAACAGTCTCAGATGATGTAAAGTAGCCTTAAAAGGAAATGTTCTAGTAGGGGTGAGTTAGTTAATTTGTAAAGTACTTGAGTAAATTGACATTCCCCCTCTGACTCCATACTAATAATTATGTGTGTGCAATGATACCGCTATACCAGCACATTTTGGTGCAATGTAGGAGTGAATATTTATTGCTTTATGTTTTGAAACAATCAATACTTGCAGGAACCTTTGTCAACACTGTTACCTCTGTATTTTCCTCTGACGTTACGCCAGAAGAAATGCCGGACGACGCAATGAAGGACCAAGTCATTGTCAACTCACAGGAAATGTAAATCAAGTTGCACACAGAATTCGACAAACAACATTGCAACATTTAGGACTAAAAATCTCCAGCCTTGCAGCATTGTTGAGATGTTATCACTGCACTGAGCCAATGCTAGGTAACGCTAAACAGAAAACTGTTGTCCGAAGTAATAAAACCACGTTTTTACAATCGTTACATGTGGGATTAACGTGATAAGTCAAAAAGTATTATCTCCAAATTTTATACCCACATAGACCTCAGTAAGAGGAAGAACTGGATTTATTTTGGGAAAGGTTGGTAGAATATTTTTGACACTAGGAGAAGCTTTAGGGGAGATCTATCTTTTACACATCGCTTAATGCTCGAATATTTCATAGTTAACATTTCAAGTCGATGACATAAAACAGGGGGATTACTTGTACAACGCATGGGATTGGGGACTTTTTGGGGACATAGCCTTGCCGTCGGGACTGACAGCGTACGCCTGGTTATGTGGACGCGATCAGCAACAGTACTTCTTCTGATAGCAGTAAGAAACCCCTAACATTCTTATTTTTAAAAAACTGATATTTTAAATTCTAAAAAGCTTATAAACACAAATTTTTCATAGATCGCATACACCACAATTTACCCTGATTTATTGGAATGTGAAAATTCACTGCAATATATGTTTTTTATGCTTTACTCAGCATAAAAAACAGGTTGATATCGCGTCCCGGGGTCAGGCCACGACGTAGACGTCAAATGAGGATGATGATGATAATGATGTCAAACTGTGGAGACCACTCAATAGGAGATGATCTCCTATTGAGTGGATTCAAAAAAACTTTACAAGGTTCTAAGTTCAAAACCTCCGTCCATTTTCTGTAACCACACACAAATGTGAGGAAACTGCAAAGTCCGCCAGAAATGGACCGGCGCCACCTCCGTCCGAGGCCTTCCCGCTGTGCGACGCGTCTACAGGAAGATATATTTGTGCACCAAGTCAGCACAGAGCAGAGGATAAAATGTGAGCCAATATCTCTGGATTCATGTATATAGCAGTACACTCCTTTAACAAAAGGCTGAAAACGGTTGCCACGGAAACTCAGCTCTTAAAACTGGGCTCTTTCCCAGCTTTTTTCTAGCTGTGCTGGAGGGAATCTTGGGATACGTAGTGCTCAAGCGTCTTATCATCCAGGCGTTTCATTAAGAACGGAGGGGTCAAAAGAATAAACAACACCAGAGCAACGTGTCTAACCCTGGTCATCCGCAACAGCAGTCCGACAATAAGGCTGACAGGGACATTGGGGTTGCAACCATTACCGGTTTCACGGTATATGACGGTATATAAATTCATACTTGTCAGATCACACACACACGTGTTCATTAGAATTTTTATACAACAAAGGGAGAATCTCTACGACTACCCGCCAGACACAGCAATGGCTACCACACAAGCATGCTTCAGAGAAATAGCAGAGAGGACAAAGACATCACTGATCTCCAATTTCCGGAAATGAGAGCAAAATCAGCAGCGTGGGACGACTCTGGATATGAAGAGAACTATTTTTCCTCGCTTACGGATCATTTGTGAGAAATGTGGGTGGAAAGGGTCTGCGAAGGAGGAAACTTAAACCATGTTCACGAATTGTCCCTCATGAAATCCACCTTAGAACCTCTGAGACGTTATGTATCGGTGCATCAGACGCTACCAAGTACAACCACAGACTGATTCCCTGATTCAGGTCTGGGAGGAGATCCTCCAGGTAAGCATCACCATCAGGAGCAGGTCTAGACTACGTCAGGAGTGAGGAGGCCAAACCCACTACTGAGCCACATTGTGAGTTGGATCAGCGTGTGAATTCAGTTTTTCATTTCAATTCTGGGTGTGACTTAGAATCCAGTGGGTTCGTGACTCTGGTTCCGGCTGACCGTTCTGACATCATTCGGTTCTCAACGAATTACAAAATGCATATCGATAAAGATTTACACCTTCGAGATCCAATCTGTTATCTAAGCGACCTATTCATTTTTTGAGAAGTGTATTACACTATTATAACACACATTATATACAATACTGTAGGTTTTTTTGTAGGCGGGCGTTATCATACAATTAAACTCTTAAACTGTTGCAAAGCTCCTGGCTTTAATAAAAAACTAAAATAAACAACTGAATGAAAATCTAAGTCTCATGTTTGATGGTTAAGTCTCAAAAATAGTATAAAAAGCGACTTATTTCCAAACTAAGAGTTTCTCCTTCTTTCAACTCCCTGCGTCACCCATCCCTGTACAAATACACCTCCCCCTCTCTGTCTCCCCTCCACATACTTCACCCCCCCAGATTATGCTAATATGGGCTCTTTCATGTCTTCAGTAGGGAGGATTTTCTCTAACCCACGGCGATGTAACGACGGAGCATTCTCTCCAATCAGTGGCCAATCCTTCGCCTCTCTACTCCATCCTGCCCTCACTGTTCCTCCGTTGTCTCTTAGCCGTCCAAGAAAAACAGCAGGAAGGAATTTTGATGACGTGTGAACTGGTCACAGGTATTTAATAGTCTGGGCAGGTGAGGTACAGAAAATCAATTTCTGTCATGATAAGAGCATCAGAGACATGATGAGTCAAAGGATCAGGGTTGCAGTAAGCCCGTCATCAAAAGACCAACATTGAAAACTTTAATATCTACGTATTAAAAAGACTTAATATTGGTGCAATCCACTGCGCTGCACTGTAAGAACACAGATTGAGGACAAAAAAATATATAAGTCAAATAAACGGGAATTTAATATGATCAAAAAGGATTATTTTCTTTAACCAGTATTTATTCTGGGCAAGTTGACTGGGACATGTATGCTGATCAGCCATAACATTAAAACCACCTGTCTAATATGGTCTAGGTCCTCCTGTTCTGTTTTCACTTAAATGTATCTGTTTAAGTGACTGTTAAAGAAGTCTAAGTTAATTGCTTTACTTGTTTTTTCATGAAGTGACTGGCTCTATGACCAGAAATAATTCAAACAGTAAGTTTGGAGTGAATTTGATCCCACATTCTTTAACATTGCTGTTTGGGCTTTTTTCCATCACCTCCATCTATGACTCTACTTTCTTTATTGTTGCAAGAAATAATCGGGAAAGCCATAACATTAAAACCACCTGCCATGATGCGCTGTGTGCTCTGATGACACCAAACTTCTTTGAACCTTTTCAGCAATCTATCTTATAGTAGCTCCTCTGGGGGATCAGACAAAACGGGCTGGGCTTAGTTTCCCACATGCATCAATGAGGTTTGCATCCTTGACCCTGTCGCCAGTTTACCATGCCATTATGGAAATAAAACATTAACTATAAGAACAAAAAAGTGTTTTTCCTAAACAAACTCCCCAATAGTGAGTAAAATTTGAACTAATAGATTAAAATATAATGGCTTTCCTCAAGTTGATTCATATACATCATATCTGGACTAAATCGGGCCGATGGTTGACGAATTACGCCCCTATAAGTTTAGGAGATATAGCACCCCCTAGTGTCAGAAATATAGAACCAACCTCTCACAATCAATCCAGTTCTTCCTCGCACTAAGGTCCGTGTGAGCATGAAATCTAAAAATTCATGGATTCATTCATCATAAGGAGCCACTTATCCTGTTCAGGGTCGTGGCTCACTAAAGCCTATCCCAGCTGACATTTGGCAAGAGGCAGGGTACACCCTTAACATGTCGCCAGTTTATCATCCACGTAATAGTTTTTGAGTTACAGCGTTAACACAAGGATCTGCGATGGACACTTGAACTCATACGTCTGAGACATGCAGTCAGGAAATCAGTTGAATTAACAGCCTCAACCAAACATAGACCTGATAGAGCACAGGGGATATCAGAATTGTATCTTATTGATTTTATAGTGCCGTGCTGGTGAAGATACAGCAATACTGCAGAAACTATACGCCGATAAAACACAAAGTTGCAAACTTTGTTAAAAATTGTTGAAAATGTGTCACTGACCACAGATTCATGGTCTTACAGCTGAATTGTACATGACAGTCACATGTTATCACAGAGTCAACTGAGGAACAAGGCCTATGCTGTCATCCCAAAACGAAAGGGTCAATCCCCCAAAAGGCCCTAATCCCCTGCGTTGTACAAGCAATTCTTCTGAATGAACTCCTCAAATTAAATATGGAGTTATGTCCAGAAAGAGAATGTTTTTCGTAAAGGAAGCTCACGCTATTGAGTAAAATATGATATTTACAATATAGATCTTCTTCAGTGGATTCATAAGCACCAAATTTGGACTGAATCGAACCTACGGTAAGGAAGTTATGTCCAAAGAACAGGATTTATGGCAAAAAAACAAAGAAGCTCCACTTAGTCAGTAAAATATAAGCTAATAGAGTAAAATATGAAATCTGCAAGACAGAGCTCCTCAAAGTGATGTATGTGCAATAGATTTTGCATGAATCGGACCAACAGCTAGGAAGTGATTTTTGAAAAAAAAAAAAAAAATTGTAAAAAGCTCCCCTTAGTGACTAAAATGTGAACTACAGGAGTAAAATATATGAGTGATAGATATGAGTAATGTGTGTATAAATGCACCAATCTGGACTAAATTGGTCCAATGGTTGAGAAATTATAGCCTGAAAACCTTTTGAGATAAATCCCTGCCTAGTGTCCGAAATACGCAACAGACCTGTCCCAAAGACAATCCGGTAATCTTTTGCACCGAGGTTTATGGGGTATAGAATTACAAAAATGATCCATGACAAAATTTTTGAGTTATAGCATTAACTTAGAATCTGCAGCAGCGGACGTGGACATGATTATTCCATAATTTCCCTTTTTGAGTATATAATTAGAGCGCTGGTCTGCAAAACAAAGCAGCTCTTCAAGTAATATTTTGAGTAGTTCGGAGTGACTATCAAAGAGTAGTTTTGGTTTAAACTCCCGTCCGTTGTTTATACGTTGTGTACAGAAAAGCAGAATCAGTCACATGTTGTTCTCACTGAGTTGCTGTCTGCATCTTTTTCCTCTCTGTGCCTTTAAACCGTCACCGTCGCATCCCTCCTCTCTGATCATGCGTGAGATGCGGCGACATGAGGCCCACATGACAGAGCAGTGCGGCCAATGATTGACATGTTTGGAGATAAGATGGAAATATATGGGCGTATGATCAACAGATGATCAAATGGCCTTCCTGTCAGCCATGTTGCCCCTCCTGCTACAGCTGTCCGTCATTGCAGCTCCCGACAGACCTGAGTCAGACGCTGTCTGCTCCGCGCTGAGGTCGTCCTTGATAGATGGCGAAACCAAAGTGTCCACCGCTCATGCACAACAAACCCAGAGTGTCCACTGCTCAGGCTCAGCACTCAATGCGCTGACCAGCAGGACAAAACAGTCCAGTCCATCAAAGGCATGATGTAATGACCACCCAGCCCACCGCCGCCGACCGCTAAACAGCTATAAAAGCATTCGGGTTTTTCTTTGTTTTCCATGGCAATGTGTGCATTCAGCGAAGACAAAAACACGGGCTGGGTTGCCGCTGGTTCCGAGTTGAGTCCCACCCCTCTCAGGGCGGCGATTAGCCCGGAGAGAGACCAGAGGTGATCTCCGGAGCACGACCTGAACCTCCAAACAGGTCCGTTGGTATTTTGTACAATTACATCAAGCTGACCACTCAGATGCTGACGGACGCGGGTTTTCGAAGACAGTGATGCTCACAGGTCTTAATAAATGATCCATCAGTATCAGAAGGGATGAGCTGGATAGGGTTGCTGGGGGGAGGGACGCCTGGAATACATTTTCTAGCCTACTGCCACCGGAGAAATGGAAGAAAAATGAATGAATGAGTATCAAAAAGAAAAACTCACCTTTTGTAGGCTGGTTGGGTTCAACTGAGTTTTGTCAATGATTTTTATTGCAACCTGGAGGGAAACATGGAGAAGGATTTTTTTGATGAGCAAAAGTAAAAACCTCATCAATAAAACTGGGTATTTGCTTATACATGATCGTCAGATCATAACACCTTATATTAGAGTATAATATGTATTTATTAAAGTATTCACTTTTATTGTTAGATCATCAGCTGTTTTTAGAGTGTCCTGATTATTCTTCTAATCTATTCTCCCATTATTAATAATTTATAAACATACAAATTGTAAACATTATTATTTTAATATAACTTGGGACATTTCGCTCTTATTTCTGACAACGAAACTCAAAAGCCGATGAAAAATGTTGACATTTTAATCTATTCTAAGACAACAGGCTATTATTAATATATTATTAACACCCTTGTACATACAGATGCACACAAATGTCTGAAAACACAGCAGTGTGAACGCCAGGCCAGCAGGTTACGGCCTTACTTTTCCAAAACATCACCACCGAAGAAGAATGACCAGTCGGTATCTAACCTCATCTAGCGCAGAACTGGAAACAAAACTTTTGCACACAGCAGCCAATGAACTGAATATTTGGTTAGTAATTTATTTAAAAAAAAGTTAAGTAAAAAAAATATTTGTTTTTGTTTTGTTTGTTTTCCTTTTTTGTGGTCAAAATATATATAAGTATATTTCAGTATTCATCTGTCGTAAAAGGGTGTTTGGTCGTGAGCACTGGGTAGTGACCCAAAGAGTGAGATTTGCATATACAAGCGGCTAAAGTCAATCAATCAATCAATCTTTATTTATATAGCGCCAATTCACAACAACAGTTGTCTCAAGGTGTTTTCCAGAAAGAGCAGGTCTAAACCAAACTCTTTATATAATTATCTACAGGACCCAACAAATTCCTCCTTGAGCAGCACTTGGCGACAATGGCGAGAAAAAAACTGCCCTTTAATGGGCAGAAACCTCGAGCAGATCCAAGACTCAGGGTGGACGGCCTACTGCCATAACCGGTCGGGTTTGAAAAAAAAAAGAGAGTGAGAGCAAGTGAGAGCAAGTGAGCTTCCTTCGTGAGGCTTAGCCTCAGAAGCTATGTTAGAGGCTCGGAAATCTGAAGAGATGCTACTCTTCCGCAACGAAAGGACCCGGTTGAGGTCGTTCAGGCATCTGATTAGGATTCCTCAAAGACACCTCCCATTGGAGGGTTTCCAAGCACAAGCATCTGGGTTCGACCCAGAGCTCCCTGGATCCCCAGGATGAGCTGGATAGAGTTTCTTGGGAGTGGGAGGTATGGCATACCCAACTTAGTTTATTTACTTAGTTTGTTTATTTTTCATTTTATTTACGTTTTTTTTCCGGTTTTTAATTTAGTTACTTGTCACTTTTGCACTTTATTTTTTTTGCAGTTAAACTTTCTATCTACCTGACAAGCCACGTATTCTTTTATTGCTATTTTACTTTAGATACGTTTATATTCATTGTACAGAAACTTTGGCATCATGGAAAAGATTTTTTCAGAGGTTTTAAATAAATAATTGAATGTATGACTTCGTTTTTGTCATCACTGTTTGACAACAGACATTTTTCTTTATAGATTTTTGTTAACGGACTTATACACAGTCGTAGCTCAGTTCAATACAAATAGCATCTAGAAAGGTGCATCGCATTCAAAGAGGCCAAAGGGTTTGAAACTAACTGATTTCTAACTTTCTGCCAATTTTGGATTACCAGCTTATAAAAGACCATTTCTTCCAGCGATTACCTCTTCTCTTTTGTCATAATGCTTTTAAAATTTGGTGATCCATTAAGAAAAACGGTCTTTTGTTGCGCTGTGCTGGCAGTCTAACAACCCAGAGTCCTAAAGGTTGTTCTTAATGGTTTCTAAGTGATCCATAAAGTCTTATTAAAAGACTTATTAAACATTTAAAAAGCATTTAGTTACAACATATAGAGCTTTCATTAAGTGCCTTATACTTAAGTGGCAGCCATTTATTCCTTTTCCATTATTAAAATGACTCAAAGATTGGTTTTAAGTCTGATATCAATGAAAATCAAAGTCAATTAACCAGCATCGTTATATCGAACAGCAAAAAAAGTCTTATGGACTCATTCCATCCAGAATAAGATCGACTTCTTTAAATACACACAAATATGTTGCTGCAGACCGACTGCTGTCTCACCTCTTTGCCCGTCAGGATGTGGCGGGCCAGCTTGACCTTAGCGAAGTTTCCCTTGCCGATGGTTTTGAGCAGACGGTAGTTGCCGATGTGCGGCTGCTCGTCGGAGCAGGAGGCGATGGAGTTCCTGCACCGGGCGCCCAGCGAGCGGCTGGACTGGCTGGTGGCCTTGTCTGAGCGGCTGGCCCCCAGCGACACATGCTGGAAGAAAATAGGAGGGTGGGGGGGGTTATTTACTGATCTAATACTAACACCACAGTCAACAACAGCAGCAGGCTAGCTGCTAAAGTCAGGGGCATCGTGTTTGAGCGTGGGGTCCCAACTGAAACCTGAAGTCTAGACCTTAAACATCCTATGAAACCAGGAAACATCACTGATGATGCCGCCTGGTCAAACAAGATGTATGTTAAAAGAAGAAGCAGGGCCTCATTTTAGCCTGGAAGCTCGGTTCACTTAAGCATGCTCTCTCACAGCAGCCACCTTCCTTATAAGGAAGACACCGGCACCGTCATGTCACACATCTGGACAGTTTGCGTTGCACATGCATGAGTTAACAGCAGTTTGGATGAATGTAATCTTATTTTAAAAGAGTTATGATTAGTTTAATCCCTCATCAAACAATCTTTCTTAAACTATAGTTTTACGGGTGTTAATCTTTAGCGTTAAAGCCCAAATTGACCCGACCTTTATTTAAACAGAGGTAATCTCTGAATGAGACGTGGATTTCCCCCTGTAGAGGTATTGTTGCAATGTCCTTCTCCCTTTGGTTATTTTAAATGTTTTAGGGTTAAGAATCTGATTTCTATAACATCTGAATGGCCGATTCCGATCTTTTTCTTTAAAGTTTGAAAATCATAATGAGTAAAGCATTGGGCTTTTATTTTGAAGGATTACAGTGGAAGTAAGGCTGTGTATGCATTGTGTATGTGTTCTGACCTGTTGAAGTAAATATACCCGTCCACCCCTCTGTGCCTTTCTTAGACCAGTTGTATGACATTACAAAGTGAAAATAAAACTTTATAAGCCTGGTAATATCTCGGCTTTGTCCAGGGACTCTGTGCTGTCGCTAGATTTAGCCACTTTGCTAACGTTAGCTTCTTGAAACTTGCTATGTTCCTCTGGGTGACTAAATTCGAAGTGTCTGATTAAGTTTGTTGTCCTGAAGGTTTTCATGGTTGCTCCGCCGCAGCTTCTTTTGTCCTTACGGGTGTTAATAATTGCAAGTTTTGGGTTTTCCGGTTTATTTATGAGATGTTTGGAGCCGTGGTAGCTCAAGCGTGGTGTGCAAGTACGACGCATCTGTGTAACCCGCCCAGAACCAGCGGATGAGGATTCTCGGCCAATTTCATCAAACAAGGCCTCCTACTTATAGTTATTAATATGAAATATTTTCCTCAATGATGGCTGACCTGTATTTATAAATGCAATTTGAATGCCTGTGAATCTGCATTATCTCAGCTACATGCTGTGGCAGTGCCACCCCTCTCTGTTTCTGCACTGTGACCCAATTATTTATTACCCCCCACAAATATATATTTCATCTCCCAAATCCCATCATGGTCCAGATGGATGGATCCAGCTGCACTTAGTGGCAAACATCCGGAGTTTTCCACGATAGGTGATAATATGATGCTGGCTCAATTTTAAAAACATAAACAGCCTAAGAATAAGAACAGATTCACATTCCTACCTGGATCTGACTGAGAACTGTTATCAAATCGTCATTGGACTGAGATCTGGACTTTAATCCTGTGACAACTTTGAGATAGAAAATGACGTTCTCTTCATAATGACTACGCTCCAATCACAGGCTTCATTTTTTCAATTCAGACTTTTTCGCTCAGATCAGATTGTTTTCCTTGCAGTTAACAGTCATAATAACAGCGACTGGTATCAAGATCTAATGTAAACATATCTAACCTCCCACAGAGCATGTGCAAGCCAGCGCAGTCTTTGCATGAGTCATCTGTGTCATCGATGTGTCATAGTTTTGAACCCGAAACCCAGCAGACCTTCCTTTCCGAACCCAACCGTGTCGGACACAGCATAAACCAGCTGAAGCACTGACTTTCTACGCTGTCACAAAGTTGTCGTTACCATGGTTACCGCTCGTTTATCCACCCTGATTACTCATGTCAGCAGAGTAAACGACTGTAAAAGGGCCTGTTTTTGGCTCAATGCCCTTATAGCTGGTATTTAAACCCACCAAACAGAAACACTTTAAACTGTCATCAGCAGTTATAAATATACTTAAACTGGAGTCTTACCATCGACAAACTGCTTCGTTAGACTCTACATCCAGAACTAAAACAAAGTCCCTCCAAACTATCGGTTTCCTTGTGTGGTTGTCTGTAGTTTTAAACTTGACTGTAAGACGTGTTTGTCTTTAAGCTCACCTAGGACATGAGAATTTAGCGCTAGAAAAGGTTGAAGTAACGGAAAGCCCATGCTGCGTTCAGGAGCAGATTGCCATGTCACGTCAAAAACACATCCACACAGACACAGACAGTAGAACCCTACCCATCCACTTTTATCTTACCGTTAAACTGGGTTTCACTACGATATCTTGAGAGCATCATGTTAATTTGGCTATCGTACCCTAACCCGACTTTGTCTATCCCTGTCGTGACACACTCTAGTGAGTACCTCCTTCAAGTTGTTAGGAGTGAAAGAGATTTGTAGCCGCTGTGAAACAACGGCGAAATATAGTAGAAGAAAGAAAAAGATTACATGAAGAAAGAGTTAGGGATTGATAACAAACCACCGCTCCTATATCTGCTTGTGTTTGTGTTTGCCCTCCAGCTACTTAGAAGTCTTCCTAGTTAGCTTAGCACTAGGCTAAGACAAATGTAGAAAAAAAGAAGCATTTAGCAAAACTCATGAGATACAAAGCAAAGATACAAGATACAAAATACCAGGCGGTGGTCTTAAAGGCCCAAACCTTGCTTGCCGTAACGTAAGCTGCAACTAAGCTAACGAGTTTTGCTGAAGCTCATGTTCTAATTTAAAATGCTTGAAAATTGCCGAACTTCAGAATTGAGATCGTACATACGTATGAATCGAGATTGCGGCCTTCCTACGATTAATCGGTCAGCCTTAGTATGAAATTCGAAAATGATCCATGAAATCATTTTGGATTTATCGCGTTAACGCGAAGGAAATGTGGTGGCGGCGGACGCGGTGCCCGCTCGTCTCTGGTCGGTCCATTTTGCCATACTGCTGGTGCTGGCTGAAGACGTCAGGATTCAGTGAATATAAATCCGCAATATGCCACATCATGGGTTACATTATTTATTATAGAACATAGATTATTATTATCAGTATTCTATACAGGATCGCCCATGTAAGTGGAAAACCCATTTCAGAATTAGGTCACTTCATCCTGGTCAGGTCCATATGAGCAAGAAATTGTACCTCCGAAAAATGGCAACCTCAAAATGTAAAAATGCACATTGGTAAATATTACAGCAGAACTTGGACAGAGGTCCCACCTCTCACATGGAGATAGCCAATCGTAGTTTGGGATAATGGCGCAGCAGTCAGGGGGGCGGTCCACAACATTTCAGGTGTTGCTTGTGATAAATTAATTATAGAGCCGTAGCTGATAAGTCAGCTTACGGTGTTGTGACTTTTCACCCAAGGCGAAAGGCAGAGGACAGCCAAGAGAACTGTCCTAGTACAACTTGATAACTGATTACAATGATCCTGACAGGGAGATCAGGACCAAGCAGGACTACAATCATTTCCCCCCCCTCAGCTAGTCTATGAATGCTCCATTCTCAACTGAGATTTTCAAAAGCTTCTCACAACACCCTCATACTCCGTGTCGGTACCGTAATAATGGAAGCCACTATGCAGCTAATTGTTTCACATATGAGTGTATATCACCGCACGTGTAAACAGTTACAATAAGCAGCACAGGAGTTCATGAAATCTAGTGACAGACTGAGAAAGTGACAAGTCTGTGCCACATTTCTACAACCATTCCCGGTCTCAAAAGCACCCGGCGCGATGGTGAGCAGAACCATCCGTTGTTCATCAATGAATACATAGAACATGTTTCAGTTTTGTCCATTTCCTTTAGAGGTCTTATATATACTTGACCACTGGAAAAGGTCCTCGAGGATATTAAGCTAAATTTGAAGCTGTAAACCGTTAGAAGGTACCAGCTTGATTCTGAACCCCAATGCTTTACGACACTTAACTCCTATCAAATTCCCAAAAGTCTTATGGATTTTCCGGTTGCACTTTATAATAAGGCTACCTTTATAAAAAAGGATTTAAAAATGGTTTCTAATTTGGGTTACAAATGAGGTTTTAAGCACATTATAAATCATAAGCTCTCAATTTTTCAATTTGGGTCACTATTTGGCAATATCAAGTTAGCTGTATAAATAAGTGTGCTCACTATTTGGCAAGCGTTGGGTCTCTGATACCCTTTATATCCAATGAGTTATAGCAGCTTATTAATAATTTGTAAAATGCTTACAACTTAATTAGTGAACTACCAACAAGTCATTTATAAATCCTTAATAAAGGTAGTCGTTTTGTAAAGTGTTGCCAGATTTTCTGCATTTTATATTCACCAGTAGTTTTCTGTAGATTTCGTACGGGAAAGAAGAATGTTCAGGGAGTAAAAAGCTTATTCTTTTGTGTTAAAATGTGTTAAACATATTTAGGTGCACCTTTATTTGACAATTGAATCCATTTTGATTGAATCCATCTTGTATATTTAATTTTGTAATGGACTTTTGTGACCATATTTCCAATGTATCTCTTCCAGGTGAGCGTCCAATGAGGCCGACGTGTCTGAGGGCTGTGCAACAAAGCTTGAGTCTGGAAATAATGTTCAGCCAGCAAGCAGAGCAGAAGAAAAATGGAGGACAGAGCAATGTGCATTTGCACAGGCGAAAGCTGGATGTGTTGCAGGAAGAAGCCGCTTCTGGTCGTGTGGAAAACTGAGCAAAGACGCCGAGGAGACAAGGCAGAGAAAAGACGGTGGGGGGAGGAAAACAAAAGGCAGCACCAGAAGATGGAGAAACCGGGATATCTGATGGAACGGGCGCGGGAAAGGTGGAGACGAGCAGAGAAAGGGAATACGACCAGAGAGATTAAAATAGGGAGCAGATGCCGGCACAGTGGTCCCTGGCCATCCACAGACCTGAGGCATCACACTTCCATCCCCCCAGCATGTCAAACTGCTCCACACACACACACACACACACACACAAGCATGCAGCCTTAAGCCCCACCTTCAGACACTCCCTCCCTCAATGCTTCCATTCCTATTCTCACGCCCCACCTAGTCAATTTAAACCCCCCACCCCCCACCACATGCAGCCTCAACACAGGGGGCAGCACCTGTGCCAACATGGCAACATAACATTTCACCCACTCAATCTGGATTCATCACTAAATTGTAGACGGTTGACGTGCATTCATAATCAATCATGCTCGTCATACACACATACACACACGCACACACACGTACATACATACACTGGCTTAACCATCCCTGTGTGCTGAAAGCTGCTAACAAACAGATGGGGGGGAAAGAAGGGGGGGCTCTTTCCAGAAGTGTTTAGGACAGAGAAATGACATAATGCAATGTCTATCACTTATCCCTTTAAGATAGATAGATAGATATACAGACCGATAGATGGATATAGAGATAATATGACCATAATTATCCGTCATACAATAATATGACCATTATTGTATTTCTAGTCATTACTATATTATTACTATGTTATTACTCATCATAATTAGTATTATTTTATCTTCGGCAATGTAAATGTTTCCCATGTGAAGCCCTTTCCAGCTGGATAGACATATATATAGACATTCATACAGTAGAATGTGACAATTATTGCCTTTTTTCCTAAAAGATATTTTCACCATCATCATCATTATTATTATTATTATTATTACTTGCTTGCTTGGGCAATGAAATTTCCATGCAATATAGACCTTAATCTAATAGATGTACAGACGGATGGATGTAAAGATAGATCCACATACACAGATAGATGCACAGGAGTATAGATAGATGTATAGATGTACAGGTGTATAGACAAATTCAAAAATAGATAGATTTAAAGATTGATGCACAGATGCTCAGATAGATAGATAGAGATAGATAGATGTATAGGTATATAAATGTATAGATAGATAGATGTATAGGTATATAAATGTATAGATAGATAGATGTATAGGTATATAAATGTATAGATAGATAGATAGATAGATAGATAGATGTATAGGTATATAAATGTATAGATAGATGTATAGGTATATAAATGTATAGATAGATAGATGTATAGGTATATAAATGTATAGATAGGTAGATGTATAGGTATATAAATGTATAGATAGATAGATCGATAGATGGTTTTAAAGATGGATGCACAGAGGTGTGTTGCGGGATGAACGCTCCATCTTTAGGCCTGTGCTGTCTGTCTGACACCCACTGGCTGTGGGGTTGGGCGCTCTGTAGGCTGCGCACTGGCCTGCACATCATTTTACGCAGTAATCCCCTCGCTTCATGCCAACAACCCAGATATTCTCTATACATTCAGTTTGGCCTTCTGTGCGCTCGGCCCACCCATCCAATTTGTGGCGCACACGCGTACGTGCACGAAGCCTTCCAGGCGGCAGCAGCAGCAGTTAGGAGTATAATGTGACATCACTGTCTCTCCACAGCCTTATAATAAGATGTGACGGCTGGGTTGGAGGCTTTGTGCGCATACGCCGTCCTATGGTCTCATTCCATGCGCAGACATTCAAGGTTAGCCAATTAGGAGGAAATATCGCCTCCTCCAGAGAGGAAAATATGAGCCCAGGGCCCACGATGAACAATCATATTAGTGAGGTCTACGTTATAGATGCACGGTGTATCTCTGGCATGCAGGCTGTGGATGCACTTACATGGTCTCCAGTACTCCTGTCGTTTCCAGACGGTAATGCAGATCGAGAGGACATGTTGTTTTCCTTCTCCCTCTTCCCTGAGTAAGAATCACGGGGCGTTCGCGCGGGTGATATTTACACGCTTCCACGGACGCAGAAGCAGCCCACCGTCCCAGATCAATGTGGCTTTTCTGCAGCCGGCCGAGCCGCGGTCCAGAGGAGACCTCTGCCTGTCATGGGGATCAGGAGGGAGGAGGGAGGAGGGGGGTTGTCCTCAAACCCGCTGCATTTTCCACCATGCACTTTGCAGAAAGACGATCAGCGATGCAGCAGATGCAAAGCAAAGCCCCGAGCGGAGAATAAATGCTAAAATGCGGAGATGTTTGGCCGAAGCCCAGCGTCTCTGTGGCGACTCTCCACTCCTCGCCTCATTTCAGCACACAAAACAAACACGGCTCCTCATGGATGGCTGTCATGTCCCTCGGTCATAACACCGAACGATGCAACCTTTCACGCTCCCCTTCGCAAACAAACAGGATTCGGTGCAGCGGGAGGAAATGCCGGAATGTTCAGAGATCAGTATTCCCGGTCAAGAGAGATGCGCACCAGCAGCAAGTTAAGGGTAGTGCAACGAATCAGAAGATCCGGTCTGTGGTATGGAAGTAAAAGCCTTCATGAATAAGCAATAATCCAGACCCGGACCAAGCCTTTATGGGGCCTAGTGCAAGGCTATATGAGGGGCCCCCTCATATACGGGCCACTGCTTGTGATATAACAGCAATATTTTATCCACATTAAACAAACAATGTGTAAAATATGGTGCCACATTTTTAAGGTCACTGTTTTGAAGTAATTTTTAAAATCCCAGGAAAGAATATGTAAGTAAAACATGAACCTATTAAATATTAGATCTAAATGTTGATATTTGAGAGGCAAGAGAGAGATCAAAATATAAAAGAATAATTAATTTGCAAATCATTTATAAACATTTTTTGTATCTTCCTGGAGAAAAATAATGTGTTGTTTATTGTTATAAATTCAGATGATTCCTCAACCGTGACAGGGCAGGCAAGGGGGAAAGGCAGTCTGTGTGAAGTTGTGGTGGAGGGAGTGATACGGAAATTTCAAGCATTTAATTATACTTTTCCTAAAAGAAAAACATTTTGAAAAATGTATCTTTTTTCTCAGACATACAATTATCATTAACTACAATCAACAGGGAGATTTAAATACTCTCTTCCTAACAGTTGTTCTCCAATAAAATCTGCCCATGCAGAGGGATACCGTGGATTTCATGCTACAATTTTTTAAAATTGTTTGTGCATACATACCGTAGTGAAACTGGCAAATCTCTGTGAAATCATACAAGCTTGCTGAATATCTGGATAAAAAATAATTTGGATTCACTAATTAAGATGAATTTGATCAACTTTCAACATATTAATATTTCAGTTTTTATTGTTATGCACCTAAACTAATCACCTATAATCAAGCACTGGACTTTAAATCTATTCAATTACACTGAACGTCACTTTTTTTGAATAAATCTTTCTGTGTATAAGACAAAGGCACACAAAAAGTAAAAAAACAACAACATTTAATCAGTTTTAAGAAAACATATTGCTTTAATAAAATGAGCAATAAGAAAAAACGCTGCTCTTCACCCTATGTTGGCAGGGAGATGTATCACGTGACCCTAAGAAAACATCACCAGGTGCGCTGATGGATGAATGAATCCATCAGCGCACCTGGCGAAAATAAAAGTTCGAAGAGACTTTTATTTTGAAAAACGATTCTCTCCTTTTCCTGTCTGGTCTTCCCAACCATATTCCTCTTGATGCAGCTGAGATGCGCCACATCAGAGATGCTTCCAGTCCACACAAACACAACCCAGAACCGGATTCACCAGCGTAGATTTGTGCGTAAATTAGTATAAACGCACCAAAAACGACCGAAGAGGCATTATCAAAATTCTCCAGGGTGTTTTAGTGATTTGTTGTTGATGATGGGGGTGAGACAGGGGCCTTCACACAGACAGGAGGCTGCTGGGGTGACAAGCTTCTGTCATTTAAAAAGACAGGCACTCCACCTCAAACCAACACACCATTTTTATTTACTAGACTTTAAACTAGATTGATAGGAAGTCATTATAAGGTGGGTCACTAGTGATTAGATACCGGTTCAGGTGAAATAATGACCATACAGGATAAACCTTCTGACACTTGATTCAAAAACAAACCCAATCAGAAATCTGAATGTACACAAAAACTTTCAGGGTTCGCATCAACTGACTCCAGAGGTCATCTCTGGGGCTGGAAGGCAGCTGTGGTGCGCAACAACATATCCATATAATAAAAACTATTATTATTATTATATATCCCTGAAAATTCAGGGATATTATGGAATCATCATCGCCACTGCCGCGTCCGAAGATCCTTTCTGTTAACGCGATAACTCAAAAACTATTTCACTGGTCATTATCTCCAAAAGCTTTCGGGTCCAAAATTTTCAACCATTGGTCCGATGTAGTCCAAATATGATGCATATGAATCAAATCGAGGAGATCTGTCCTGCATATATATTATATTTTACTCTAAAAGTTCATATTTTATTCACTAGGGGGTGTTCTTTTATGAAAAACACCGTCTTTTGGACATACTTTCACTTTTCATATGAGGAGTTCAATCAGGGCGCTTGCTTGTACAACGCAGGCGATTGGGGGCTTTTTGGAGGTAAACCCTGGCTAATAGGGGATGATTGCGTAAGCCTAATTGTTTTTATTATTATTATAAATATTACACACATTTTCCCGTATCGAGTCTCACAGCTTTGACAGCACACATTTTTGAGACTCTCAAAAAAACCTGAACTAAGAAAGAAAATTCTTGTGATGTGAAGTAGCTCAATGAACTCAATCTGTAACCATGGCAACATGGCAGAGTCCAATGCAAAAAAAAAAGTACTAATGCTTTTACTAATATTACTTGTACTAGTTAAATCCTTCGCCCTCAAACAGGAAGTTGCAAAGCTCCAATTTTCATGCTCCAAAAGGATTTATACAGTGAAACAGTCCAGGTTCATACAGTGAAATAGTCCAGGTTCATACAGTGAAATAGTCCATTCTATGTCCTGTGAGGCACAAGATTTAAGACGTCTGATCCATATTTTGGATGTAA